>OU343217.1:1265717-1361545 GCA_910596185.1 Chrysanthemum makinoi | reverse complement strand
TGCAGATACTTCGTAGCAGCAATGTCCGTGGCTGCTTTATACGCTCTCATCAGCGGTTTGGTATCAGTTTTCGCGTTGATGAAACCTGGAGGAAACTCCGCGAAGCTAATGTTTCATCTTGTGATACTTGATGCGGTAAGCACTTGAATCATAATTACTTATTTAAGTTAATACAACATAATATTGAGCACTCTTTGGTTTAACGTTATCATAGTTTTGTAAGGAGTACCACAACCAAGTGGTTCATGGTTCAAATTTTATTAAATAACTTGGGTGTGTGAGTTAGCCATTTTTGTTTTTTGTTTTTTTCTTTTTTTTTTTAAATAATAATTCAAGTAGGTAATTTTAACATACCACCATGGTAGACTAATGGTTAGCCAATAAGGAAAACTTATATCCTCACACGTGGTCTAATGTTCAAACCTCACTAGTTATATATTCTGGTGTCGATAAGAAAAATGGAGGGCCTATTTAGGCCGTGTACATCTGAGTAAAAAAAACTCATTTTCCATCCTTTTAAAGTAGTTTCTGTTTTATGTAACATATACACAAATACCTATGGTCTTAAATATAAATTCTGATCATATGCACAATGCATAGTTTGTTTGCAAAAGCAAGTAAACTAACTTATACTCAATATGTATCCATGGTGCAGCTGCTTTTGGGTATTGTGGCTTCAACAACAGGAGCATCAGGAGGAGTTGGATACATTGGACTCAAAGGAAACTCTCATAGCAATTGGAACAAGATCTGTAACCGTCGGTTCCTACTGTCTCCACTTTAAAATCGCTATTCTTTTGTCACTCATATCCGCCATAACGCTTCTTTTGCTTGTGTGGCTCTCCGTTTACGTCCTTTCCAAGAAGATCGCTAGGCGATAGTTTTGTGGGTATCATTGACAGTTCCCATGTATGATTTTGACACAATATGATGTTATTCATCTTTTGTGGTTTGATTTTTTAATGTACATGTATTACTTTGTGCCGGTTTTGTGTTTGTGAAGTTGATGAATATTAGGCCTTGTTACAATTCATTTGACAGATTATACCTCTTTCGAAAACATTTTGCTTCACCATACAGAACTTAAACACTAAATTGATGGTTGATTTTGATACTATAGATAAAAGTATTAATTCGTGGTCCAACAAGTGTTGAAAACATAGATTACTTAACTAGCACGGTGCTGGATAACGTTAAGTAACATATCATGTTTGATTTTCAATTGTTGGTTTGAATTTTGAACAATATCATCCCTAGCTTCTCATGTCGTAGCACTTAGATTGTGACATAAACATGTGTTGAATTTTAGTTTGAAAGTGATATTAGCCTATATTTGAAAGAAGATGTTATATCCGTTTTTATCTAATTCATATAGAAGACATCAAATTGTTATGTCACTCGTGGATCCTTCATCAGAATAAAAAAGTTAATCCGGATTGGTTTGTGTGGATCAGTGATCCTATAATTTCTTGTACTAATAATTTGTAATTCTCTTATCTAGCTCCTTGCTAGTTTATAATATAATTTGCCATAAAAAAAACTAGTAAGCTTAAACAAGCACCTAGTACATACTTTTAAGAATTTTGGTCTGGTTTTGAATTGTAGCACACATAATCTACATCTAAAGAGTTGAACAAGAAATATATTTTGTTGAACAAAAAGTTAATTGAATACGATAATAACTAGAATCAACACTAAAGTAAAACTAGTTGAGAATATCAACATCATAAATTTGACCACGAACACCTTGTATGCAAGTTGGTGGCTGTTTTTGGAATAAAGAATGGCAATAAGCTAAGCTAATAAATATAGAAAAAATTCCAAAAACGGGTACAAATCTCAATGTAGGTTCAAATTTAGTCATGCTCGATCGTGAGACAGCACGACTTCACCCGATGCTCGACACATGTCTCATACAAAGTACATTTTAATATGGGCCTAATAATTGGATGTGGCCCACAAAATCTATCCGAATCCCGTCAAACTCAAAAGTTCTTTTGTTTTAGATGTGTTGAAGCATTTTTCCGCCGGTTCAGTCCTCACGACTCTTACGTGCCATCCATTCTGGTCCCGGTCTTGAAAGCATGTTGTCATACATGAAAGAACCGTTAGAAGGGGTCGAGAAGCACGAGAACCACCCTCCGACCAGTCAAGTCATATCCTCCATTATAAAGGATTTAGTATGCATTGTGTTTTGTTTGTAGAGAGATGAAGTAAGATGTAGAGAGAGTAGAGCACGGTTTATGTGACAAATGGGGTTGGCTATTTATAACCAGCTTTGGCACAATACCTATACCGTCTATCTTGGCTAGGTGTCAGTCGCGTGAATGCAATCAAAGTAATATTCGGGTTAGGTAAGTAGTCGGTTCTTGCATCGGCTCTTTGGGTAAAGGGTGTACACATAAAAAGAGTGTATACCTTTATGGTCCTTGATAATGCCCGATCGGACAAAGTAGTATCCGCCTTCCGTTAATGACCTCGGGTAATGGAGATTCTTCGGTCCTTCCGTGTCGTCAGGACACATACGTCAACATGTCCCCGATATTGTAGTATGGGTTAAAGCCGATGGTGCAATAGAAGAGAATGTCTTCGCCTTTAGAGCACCTATTCGTTCGGCTTAGTCCATCAGGACACATCGTCAACATGTCCCCGGTATTGTAGTATCGGTTAAGACCGATGGTGCAATACTTAAGAGGTCTTCGCCTTTGGCGCATGTCTGTATGCCCTATCGGCGTGTGCCCTTCAACATATGTATCATCTCCAACCACGTCCTTGAGACACATACATCAACATGTCCCCGATTATTGCATTATTAGTAAAAGACTAATGATGTAATACTTAAAAAACCTTATGACCTTCGGTATTTATCATTCGGATATGCCTTCCACTCAGTGACCTTACCAAGTGGCATATAAGCCGTTGCTTCATAAAGCGAGTTTGGTCTATTAGACCACATATCTGTCATGTCCCCGGTATAGTATTGTTGACCTATGGTCAATGATGCTATACTTAAACATCGCTAGATCGAAGCGAGACATGTCTTTTCCATCATCCCTTTGTTTCCTATAGGACACTTGTGTTTTATTACAATTGTTTTCATATAGCTCAGGAGGTATAAGCTTGTATGTTTGATTTAAGTTTGGATCATAAATGTACATCAAACACTTGTTTTTATTACCTTGCTACTTACATAGCTCTAGAGGTACAAGTTTACATGTTTGAGACGCTTACACCAAAGTCTTCAGGGTAGAAATCGACACACCAATAGCTTTTAGTTTATCTCACAGTAGACATCGACACACCGACCGCTTTTAGTTTATCTCTGAGTTGAACATGACACAGTAGCTTTTAGTTTATCTCACGGAGTTCCCAAGATCATTAGTACAAGGGCATCCAAAATGCTTTGCACTTGGGCATCCGAAAGGTGTTGCTTTCGGGCATCCAGAAATGCGTCACATCCGGCATCCGTAATGTCTTTGCATTATTCGGGCATCGAATCTTAGTAACATCAGCATCCGTTGTGACTTTGCCTTTCGGGCATCCAAATTTCATTTCATTAGGGCATCCGGTCATGTTGCTTTCGGGCATCCGCGATGGCGATGCACTTTCGGGCATCGAAATTTCATCGAGCATCCGAAGTCGATGTTCCTCGGGCATCCGACTAGTGTTGCTCGGGAATTTAATTTCTATCTTTGGTTTTCTATCCTTGTACTTGTTACGAACGTGGAACTTCACCGCGATACTATATCTCATTAGTTTTATTAAACTTAAATAGAACATGGTATTAGATAACTTGGTCAACTGATAATGACAATATTATCCATGGATGTTAAGTATCAAACACGGTGTTTATTGCTTTCTTCGATCACACTTTGATACCACAAAGTCATTATCTCATGCTTCTAATTACGCCAAATAAAAACATGAAAGCTTTTCTCCGTTAATTATGACAAATACAATATTTCACATGTATTAATACAAAATAGGTCTACTTGAAAATAGTAGCATGAAGCCCCGGAGGTGCCATACCACTATACTCCCCAGTTCAGTGGTTACTATAACTCACTAGTACCGTTGAACTCAAGTAAAACATTATTGACAAATAACAACAATGCTTACCCATGGATGTGAATTATCAAACATGCGGTGTTTCTTGGTTGGCTATTATGTCACAATACTTTAAGACATTGATCAAACATTGTTGTCTTAATATTTTAAATCTGTACCACCGTATTACTTAAATATCCAGATAAGATCTTTTAATCTTCCTTTCATTTTCAAGACACTCATGTGATTTATGGTGGTGAAGACAAAACTCTCGAGATGAAAAGCAATGTTTTTAGCAAAACTTTTAGGTGTATATGTCCGTTTATCACGTAATAAAAGCATTGATGTAATCCTTTAGGTTTCATAAGATTGGGCGTACAAAAACAAATTTGATCTAGAATATAAGATTATGTTAGAGCAACTTGTTTCCGGTTAAAGCATTAGAATGTTAACTTACCCAAACCTAATATGTAAGGGCAATAGTTGTCATTTGTACCAACAATAGGCGGAGGTTTATTAGTAGGACAACTAGTGGTCCGAATGTCATGTAAGCAGAAAAATAGCGGCAATTTTAATGCTATTTTCAAAGGTGGTAGATTGACAAATCCGATTGATGGACCTTGTCATCAGCGATCTCTATCCTAATGTCCAAATATTATACAAGCAATTTAATATTTTTGTGCTTGAGCACTGTACATTTATCTTCTATAAAGTGCTCCCACAATATTCTAATAGTGATGAAAAATGATGTGTGAAAAAATCATTCAAGTATGTAAAAGGGCACAAGCGGTCAAATAACCTTTCTTTTATCAACACTTTGGGGTTTAGGTTGTGCTAGTTCTCCATGAAAAAATATATTTTTTCTTTGAAGTTTGAATTTTGTGATAGCTTGTGAGGTGATAGTGATGTCGGAGTAGGCTTCTTCACGTCTTTGTGTTGATGAAAATTGCAAATGCTTTTAAAATAGTCAATATTTCTACATATGAGTTGGCATAAAAGAGGCTCATCACTTACCTTAGTCTATTTTTGTGACATCCCACTAGACTAGCATACAAAGCGCAATATTTGACCAAATATTATAAGCCAGTTAAAACTCTCGTGATATATATAAAGCACGAAATGAATAGCGGCTTGCCCAAAAAGTAATAGACCATTAGGCATTATCATTTTACCAATTGCCCAAGCATTTTATTGTATCATGGTACATAGTAAGCGTATTGGAGTATACGTACTAACTTGTATATATCTCAATAAATTCTTATAATACTATCGCAAAGAAAACACTTGCTAATGCATGATTTGCAGTCGTAAACCTCTATAAGCATGTATTTTATGGACAATAAGTAAATAATACTATCAAGCGTTTTAAGCATATATATATTTTGTAACATGTGCTAACTTTGCTTTGACGGTTTTATTATCGTAGTCAAAAGATAATGAAAGCAAAATAACAGAACGTATAATTCTTATTCATCCAAAAATATCTTTAAAGAACATACACATCTTAAGATAAATAAATATCCAGTCGTATTTTTACGAGTTTATCTCAAGATATGTAAAATGGAGCTAGTATTATTAAGTCCTTTATTTCTTGCCTAGACCACACGCGTATGCCCATCTGTTTGTTTAAGGATTCATTTTTTAGTAGTAGTAGAAAATTGAAAGTATGCTTGAGCAGAAATATTACAAATTAAAAATTTAAGAAGGTCATCGTAGGACTAAACATTTTCCCCAAGGATATTCAATGTGATGTGAAGTCCGAAGTCTATTTCAACTCTCAATGAGTTGTCTAGCTATATGGGTAAGTCATGTTATTGTATGTAAGGTTTGTACCTTTCAAAGAGAGCAGTGTTATGTCTCTTCAAAGGAGACATAGATAATGCATATCTATATTATTCATTTCTCACTTGTACCATATGTTGCTGTCAAATGTAAGTTGTACAACCAAACTCTTATAGTTTATTTAGCACTTGAATTAAGCATGTAGTAGGATATATATACGAGCCTAACATGAGAGTTTATTACAATTTTATCTCTTGAAGTTCTAATTATCGAATAAGCTAGGAAGTGCTATCTACTTCAAGTATCATTTTTTTATTAACATGCATTCATTCTTTTATTACTGAGCCTAACATGATTTGGTATTAGCTTGTGGCTTGAGTATACATGAATTGGTTTATACATGTTTAGAAAAGTGGAACTATTGTTCTTGGTTCCTTAGGATAGAATAGTTTTCTCTTACCTAGTTTCTAGGTAAAGTTAGCATGTTACACATTTTCTTGTAAGGCTATCAATAGTCTTAGCTTTATTCAATAGAGTGAATGAGGGCTGGAAAAACTTTTACTCCTTTGTATAAATAGTTTACAATTGTGCGGTCCTTTATCAACTAGGTAAAAGAATAAAGGAGTATCCTGACCAAGTTATATGTATATCCACTTTTTCAGCTATTAATAGTTAAAGGTAAGTTATTTAAATTAAATGTTCATTCCCCATGCTTACATTAATAGTCAAAGGTAACAAGTACACTGTGTATGCATTTGTACATAGGCATAGCAAGTAGAGTATAGAGTTGTAAGGTAGTTGTATACCTAGGGAAGCTTCCCAAAGACTTTGTTATTCTTGAATTCATTCAAAACTAAATTAACGATATGATGGAGTGATTAAACCTAATAACCTACCATGCCTCTTTTCATTCTATAATCCCAAACCCTCAATATTTTACATGGTGGTGGGTTAATGTGAATATGAGATAACCACGCTACAACATGTCATGCAATAATCAAATCTTGTGAAGACACAACTTTGCCTAGTTTCAAGTTTTACTTTAAGATATCCAAACATATAAAGATTCATTTGGGTTAAGCATATGGGCAATCGAGGAGTGCATAAAGAAAGTTAGATACTCAGTAAGAGGTTGATGCAAAACAAGAGTAAACATGTTTTCACGAAATTGAATCGGACAAAGCAAGCTTCCCCACCATTTAGAGTGTGACAACTCAATCGTAAACCCATCTTTTCCGAAACCAAACTCGGATCCCACAACATCGAGCGAGACCATGTGGTGAGCGAGAATGTTGTATTGAACAAGATAGTGTATTAGAACAACTTGGCCGGAGGAAATTAAAATGGACGATTCATACCGCCCAGATGCTTACTGATATTCATGTCGGACGTTGACCTTAGAGCGGCCACCGGACTGAAAATGTGACCCATCCATAGTAGGCATTTGGAACAACCCCATACATGTCTTCCATACTAGTACTTTAACGATGGAAGAACCGCCTCTGAGTTACTCAGGCCTATCTTCTATCCCTCATCCTCATCCAGAAGGGTAGATGGAGGAGCAAAAATCTAGAAGGAGATAACACAACGACCCGTTACATGTCATCCATACCGGTCCTTATATGATGGAAGAACCACTTTATATTAAGAGCATCGTACTATTACGGCGGGTTGCGGGAGATTATCAATATCCTCTTAAGGGATGATGGACGAACCACCTCGGTTGAGTCATACAGAAAGGAAGATGGAGGACGAACCACCGAAGATAAGTTTGACCGCGAGACCTATCATTCTTTTGCTCGATAGAGTGAATGAAGGGTCCTGGATGGCGCCAATGTTGAAGCATTTTCGCGGTTCAGTCCTCCTGACTCTTTACGTGCCATCCATTAGTCGGTCTTGAAAGCATCTTTGTCATATATGAAAAGAACCGTTAGAAGGGGTCCCAGGGCGGCTCAGGAACCACCCTCAGGCAGTCAAGTCATATCCTCCATTATAAAGGATTTAGTATGCATTGTGTTTTGTTTGTAGAGATGAAGTAAGATGTAAGAGAGTGTAGAACACGGTTTATGTGACAAATGGGGTTGGCTATTTATAGCCAAGCTTTGGCACAATACCTATACCTAGTCTATGCGCTAAATTAATGCGAGTCAGGGAGCACAATCTGTAATATTGGGTTAGGTGGTAGTCGGTTCTTGCATCACACTGCTGGGTAAAGGGTGTACTGCATAAAAGGAGTGTATACCTTTATGGTCCTTGGCAAATGCGACGGGACAAGTAGTATCCGCCTTCCGGTAATGACCTCCGGAGTAATGGAGATTCTTCGGTCCTTCACGTGTCGTCCGGACACATACGTCAACAATATGCGAGAAACCGCTCGACTACCGGCTATATAATCATTGGCTTTTTCTTGGAAAGGTACAAAATCTTTAACTTTTGATTTCGTTTGTGTATTTTGATTTATACTTTATTTCTTTGTACATTCATACACACACACAGAAACACACACAAAGACGTCATCCTCTAACAGTAATTGATTCGGTTTATAGTTGTTCGATTCAGATTATGCAATCGGAAGTTTATCGTTTTGTTATAGAGATCTCTTTATATATCTACTTTGTTTTTCCCGTTTTGCTTATCATTGTTTAGATAAGTGTTTAGATCTAGGTATTGGATGTATAGT
The DNA here is from genome assembly GCA_910596185.1 of Chrysanthemum makinoi. NCBI lineage: Eukaryota > Viridiplantae > Streptophyta > Magnoliopsida > Asterales > Asteraceae > Chrysanthemum > Chrysanthemum makinoi. The sequence goes on along the minus strand of OU343217.1, from coordinate 1,353,036 downwards.
TAGCATGTAGTGTTTTTTAGGCAATTTCTGTTTTGGATGTATAGTTAGCATGTAAGGTTTTTTGTGGTTGTTTAGGTTTTTAAGGTCATGTTTGAGGCTGATTATGTTTTTGAGGTTTTTGATGCCTTATACAAAAATTCTCACATCCGTTTTTGAGGTTTAAGGTGCTAATGAGGTCTCTTTTTGACGTTTAGAGTTAATAATATGTTTTTGAAGTTTTGAGGTCTTATACAATAATTTATATGATATTTTAAGTGTATTATTCTCCCTCTGAATCACATGTCTTTATTTGTTAATTTAGGAATATGATGCGAGGGTAATTGTCCGAAAAAAGCTCCATTAGTTTACTTTGATGAAAGATAGTTTGAATGGCCGACGTACATTGTTTAAGTCAACTTTTTTCGGACTATGGTTGGATCTAGAGTATGTCGAGAACGAGGAACGCCTCATCCTTTATATGTTCCAAAAACAATGTGAAGTAGACGATAACTGATGCAAGATTTCTAACCATGTTTTAATATTTATTAACTCGTCTACCTAAGGTCTACCTAATGCACTAACTGGCAGTGTACCCGATCGTGTGTAGCGTAGTAATCCGTAAAGCCAAGTTCGTCCCAAAAGCTATGATTGCAGATCTTAAGTTCTAATGTGTGATTTTAAAGGGTTTTGAGTTGATTAATAATAAAAATTAAATAAACGAAATGAAATGAAAGCAAATTAAAGTTGTGAACAGTCAATAGAGAGAAATGTGCTAGCCGAATTACTAATCTTGTTACATCATAATTAAGTTTTCCTATTTATGTTTTCTATCGCTCCATGTGGGGGTAAATGTCACTAGACTTCTCTGGTAAATTCGTCTAGCTTATGTTCCATAGGTTCCTATTTCGTAACCATACGATTGTCAGAGTTCGTGGGGTTAACCTATGTAGAGTCATTAAGTACCAGCTACAATCTAGACTTATTCTATTGAGACCCGACTTCTCGGAACTTAGGTATCCCCTTAACTTCTTAAGTATCTTCATTTGGAAGGTGATCCTTTGGCAATTCGCACGCAAGATAGTGGTATTCCAATGGTCAATTCTTACCACTACTCGCAACCTATTTGTCTAGGGTCCTTTGGTCAATTCTCTTAGCTTCCTAGATACTACCACACATTAATACTACCGAAACAAATGTGTCCACGAATAAGCAATGAAAATATGCACATAAAGCGTTATGAAAACAAGAAAACTAAATCATGGAAAAAACAATTTCATAACTAGGCTAACACAAAAGGTGTTTAGCCGATCATATTAAATAATGCAGAGAATTTAATATTTAGAATCATAATGAATGACATTGAATTAAATACAAACGTTTGATTTTAAATACTAAAACTTATGTAGCTAATGCATTGAATTCTTCCTGGGAAATGCTCCGTATGCTTCAGAATATCGTCCCTCTGGAAGTCCTTTTTCGTCCTTTGGTGTTGTGTGTTGGGAAGATGATGTGAAAATACAGAATTAGGGCTTGTATTTATAGCCTCGTCATAGTTCTGGTGGAACCTTGTGAATTGGTTCTGCCAGTAACATCGTATCTCGGCCCGATCTTATCTATAGTTAAATATTTACAGTAGCCAAAGAATGGGTTACGATCGTAAAACTCTCGTAGTGAAATTTATCATTTTTACGCCATAACCTTGCAAATGGGTTCTGCGTAAGTATCTTGAACATCAAAATTCTTCTAAGTCCGGAATTATAGAGGTAACTAAGTTGTGAAGTTACCTTGTAACCTTGAACTGCCTTGACTTTGGTCTTAGTGTAAATCCTAGTTACTGGCATAATACTTACGCCGTAACTTATGTCTAACCGACATACTCTTGTATAATTACTTTAATAACCTTCCAAATATGCGTCTCTTCGTTCCTATGCTCATTAATGACCAAAAAATGATAAATTAAGAAATAAGAGTATAATTTCAACTAAAACAATACAAATGATGAGAATTTTAGGGGGAAATTAACAATAAAATATCAGGACTATTTGATGTTATCAAATATCTCCCCACTTGAACTTTACTTGCTCTCAAGTTGACTTTATCAATTATTCTTAAAAGATATCTCCCAAGTAAATTGGAAAATATGAGTCTAAAAACTTCCTATGCTAGAATTTATCAAAGCCGCACACCTCATGAAATGGGAATAAAATACTCATACTCTCTCTATTCTAAGTGTCAATTTTGGTGTGGTCTCTCATTGCACAGTCGTATCATGTATTCTATCATAGGCTTGGCGGTTACACAAATCTCCACCACTAGAGCTAAGGTCAAGATAATCCTTAAAGGCAATGTTGGGTAAACAAAGTTAATAGGCTAGGGTGAATTGTCATTACTAACGTGCCACATCGAATGGGACAAAACCAATGATACATGACCAAATCAATAGCCAAGACATCGATGATTGCTCGCTTCTTCACATAAACATGATTCATGACTAAAGGGTAGGATAAGACATGGGGTCTTGCAGTGAAAAATAAAAATAACAAGCAAATAGTCTTAGCCTACAACCAAGTCGTTCTTAGCTCCATCCAAAATCCAAGCTTCGGGGCCAGCGAAAACGAATCATAATATAACAAGTGTGTACACTAACTTTGTCTTCAACCAACTCATATCTTCAAATGAATGCAACAGGGAAAACTCCTCGATACTAGTCCATAAGCTCTATCATGACTAAGGAATAATGCTTATAATGCTTTCACATTATCCTTTACAATAAATACATTTTTTTCACTAATAAATAAGTCATCCACTCTTGAGATGAATCATACATGAGGAATATGGGTAGTTCTTCAATGATCTTCAAAATATGTCTTCTATGGGCATGATTCCGACTCTCTATACCCGAACCTCAAACTAAGGCAAACGACAACTTCCCAATCATAAACCAAGACTACACGGTAGGCTAAGGTGAATAGGTTATAACGAAACAATACGATATGGGTAAAGAAATGAAAAGATTGGCTCGGAAGGGTGTATCTTGGGTTATCTTGCACTAAAGGTGAGTCAACAAAAGGTTTAACATGGTGGTCGAAAAGTCGAGGTGACTATTGACCGATGCACACAATATTACACATATGGGCTATTTGGTGAAAATCCTAAAACATTGCCTTTTGAACTATCCTCGAAAATGTATCAAGCTAACTCGACACACTACTCGTCTATGGTCTCAAAATGATGTAAAGGCTAAGGTCTAAAGTTTACAATACTATCGGCACGCTCAATATTTGGTGGATTTATGTGATATGAGAAAACGGATAATAGGTTATACCTCACCAATGGAATCAAGGGTTGTTGTGTGCTCGACAAAGATCTACTCTAGTTAGATTAAGAAAAACATGTCAAAATTTTTCGAAAGTGGCATAATTTTTCAAAATAAACTAGAAAAATGAGGGCAAAAGGCTCAAGTGGTAATTCTACTCCCGTCTCCCCAATTGAAATGTACAATGTCCCTATTGTACGCAAAAATGAAAATTAAAGAGAGATAAGTAGAATTAGAACAAGAAAATCCCCTGAAATTTTCCTGTAAAACCCTAAAAAAAGGTTAAACTGTGGAATGACCATATTGCCCTAAAGACGATAAATATGTACAAGTATCAAACCCGACAAATACTCATAATAATAAGATTTCATTTGAAAAATTAAACTTTAAATACTTCATTTAAACTTACAAAATATAATGTAACCTAATTTAATGAAATTACATCCATGTTTAAAATACAAAATAAAGTATGTAAATTAAAAAGTATATTTTAGAGAAATAAAAGATTGGAATTGTAGAACTTTTGTATCAAGAATTTGGCCCACTCCTTGTTTTCAGCCTAACCGACTCCCACATGAATATCCCATGTATCTCGACATCTATAAATCCCTCATAATCCTCTCATGCAAAAACCCTAGTAACCTAAAAGTGACGGCAAGCTGTTGGAGTCTTCCTTCTCCATTCGACAAAGCAAGCTGAAGAAGGTATGGGTGATCGTGAGTTGTTCGCTGGTCCTTGTTTTCTGCCATTGTACGCCTAGGATTCGTTGAAGGAGACGCGACGTTATATCTTTGTGTTCATTCATTCGTTTGCTTTCCTCATCAGCTTTTAAGGTACGGATATTGACCTTTTAGTAAAGGTTTTCATGATCTCCTTCCTTTGTCATATCTCTTATGCTTATTAGGTTTCCATGCCATTGCTATGATTCCCTTTTGTTTATGTGCATCGTTTGGTGAACCTCGTATGTTGAATCTTCTTTGTATGCGATTTGAACTTAAGATTATGAACGGATTATGAACATTTGATTATGAACCGATTATGAATGTATGATATGGCGTGATATGAACCTTTGACTTGAACATTTGATATGAACCCTTTCGATTTGTTTGATACGTTGTTTATCCGAAACATCTGCTTTTAGTGAACCATGAAATATCGATTTGGACTTTATGATATGAAACCGATATATATATATATATATCATTGATTTTATGATGAATTATGATCGTGTCATTTATGACAATGCTTTTGACCTAGTTAGTTTGACACCCGAGCCAAATATTTCCTAGTCATGGGGTTCCATGTCCGTGTCGATGATGCACCTCGACATGACTCTAGGGCGAGAAGTGATGTTACTGCCGTCCCTTTCATTTATCTGTTTATGAGCTCGAATTATGGAATATGGCGCTATCTGCATTTGGGTATTATGGATGCATCCTAGATTTGATATGTTTTCGATGAATGATGTCGTAATGCAATACAGCGTCTTCTAAAATTCTGGGAGCTCGCTACTCCAATATTTTCGAGGTTACCTTAGAAGAAAGATATTTCGATATGATATGTTACGGGCTGTGGTAGTTAACTAAAACTTTATCATTATTTCCGTGATAAGTACCGATTATGATTCGGTATGTTCAAGTGTTTATGATTATGTGCTAGGCTTATTATATGTTATTATATGTGTTTATGCTTTTGTATGTTTATGTGACTACCGTATACTATGCTAGGATATGATTAATATGTTTAAATATGATTCGCATCTTGTCATCGATGTTATGTTAGTTTATCGTTATGTGAATTCGTTGATCGTAGGATGAATGTGCTAGTGTGAAAGTGAGTATCCCTGAAAGTTTAGTAAGTATGATTGTTGATTAATCTGGTGAACTTTTCCTATCCGTTAGGGTATCTATCTGCTTATGTTTGATCTGCCATGTTTAGACTCTGTTTATATTAAGGTTTGATCTGGGAAATGGTTTAACTAATGATATCTGTTTTGATAATTGGCTAATTGCTATGCTATGTCTTTTGCTTATTTAGTTATAGTATCTCTTGTGTTCTCTATTAGCATGTGTAGTACGCCATGACTTTGTCGCTAATGTTTCCCCTGTTATGATCTTGAGTAAGTTATTAATGTAAACTATTTGACTTGTGTGAATGCCATGTTTATTTTCCGGTAATTATTTAGTTAGCCTTTAGACTTTTCGTTTGGCTTATATACACTCTACTTGCTGGTTTATTATGTGCTTGGTTATTTGATGTGTTTCGTCTGTCATCAATATGCTATGTGTTTGTTCCTATTTGTTATGTGTTTCTTCAGTTTACGTGTATTTGTGTTTCCGAATCTTCAATGATTCATTATTCTCATTACGTTGTGATTTCGTTATCCGTATCTTTGTTTTGTTTAGCTTTTGTTTTGTTATATCTGTTCACTGGGCTTTGTAAGCTCACCATTTTCTTTCTGCTTGGTGTTAAGCATTCAAGATGAGCTTATGGGATAGCTGATCTGGGTTGAGAGTAGAGACAAGAGCAAGATTTGAAAATAAGGCTCTTAGATTTATTTTGATTATTAAGTTATTTATATTTTATTTTGTAAGTTTTGTAAAGGCTTCCGCTATTGTATAGTACTTAAGGTTATGATATGAAACCGTATTTGTGATATCTTTACCCTTGTCGGGTTGGGGTGTTACAATTTATGGTATCGAGCCAGGGTTTAGGACCCTAGAGAGCTTAGGCTATGACTGTGAGGATTGGGTAGACATTAGGTTTCAGTGCGTTGGATATTTTTCGATTCCTTTTGATGGTCGTTCGTTTGACTTGAATATCCTTTTGCCTTCCCGAATTGGCCCTCCTCTGTTAGCATGAACTTTGTTATTTTGTTTTCGCCGATTGGTTTGTCGATCGTTAGATGGAGACTAACGTGGAGCCGAAGAAGATATCTGAAACCCTGCGTTCTTCTGCGATCCACGTCTTTGGAGAGGTTCGTGAAGCGAAGCTACACTAGACCGCCGCTGCATTTGGAGACATCGGGATGTTGCTTGAGGGAGGCGACGAATCAACCAAACGCATTTGAAGACATGATTCAACGGTGGTGGGAAGGTTCATCTACTTCATATGATTTGGCGCGACTTGTGATATTCGATTCGTTTGTCATGTGTTTTGTGCGGTTTGATATTACGCTAAGTGATTACGATCCGTATTTCTTTTCTCGATTTGTTTGGAACTTCGGTTTGAATCGTGAAGTTTATCGTCTGGCATTTTGTTAATATCCCAGTTTTTCTTTTGGATCGTCGATGAGTCACGAGGAACCGTTTTATGCTAGTTGGTGGTCTCCTTTCATTGTGATATGGTAAGTTGTCTAATGTGTTATATGCTGCATGAATGTGTATCGGTACGTTTCGGTATATTTACTTGTTACCTATATGTTATCGTTTTGTTCGATATTAGTTATGTGGTTTTGTCATGACGAGAAGAATATGATGATAATGAGGACTTGTTATGTGATGCAAGTATTATGACGCTGATCAACGTGATATCGAGATCATATAATTTGAACTTATTGAAATCATATGACGTCTGGGAAATGCCTGTGGTTGATACGTGAAAAGAATATGACTTGCATCCGTTATTTGGCACTCCTCATGTTCGTTTGAAATTTTGTACCTATTTGTGAGATTTCGAATAGATATGCATTCGTGTAAGTTTGTGCGCTTTGGACCGAAATTGTTATGATTTATGTGAACTATGGATTGCTATGTTTGCTCTAAATGTGTACGTCTCCGTGTACCCTTATTGTGGTCATAGGATTTTTCGTGAAGTGTTTGAGGAACATTAGATCCTTTTAGTTTGATTATCTGCGACTAGTGAGATCGTTAGGATTTATTCGTCTATGTATCACGTTTGTTCTCACCATTAGATATCTGAATAAGTTAGGCGTGTCGTTTGACTTCTGCATCTCATCTGTTATTTGCCATTACTTTGATAAGTATATGATTATCTGTTATAAGTATTTGATTTTTGATTTGATTTCTGAAAAGTATGAGTTTGAATATTCTGATAAGAAAATCCGTTTGTTCTGAGATAAGTTTCGCGTTAGCTATATTCCTTGAAATTCTGAAATCCGATTTGTTTTCTGTTCTGTTCCGTCTTGTTCAATTTCGAGGACGAAATTTTCTTTTTAGAAGGGAAGAGTTGTAAAACCCTAAAAAAACGTTAAACTGTGGAATGACCATATTGCCCTAAAGACGATAAATATGTACAAGTATCAAACCCGACAAATACTCATAATAATAAGATTTCATTTGAACAATTAAACTTTAAATACTTCATTTAAAATTACAAAATATAATGTAACCTAATTTAATGAAATTACATCCATGTTTAAAATACAAAATAAAGTATGTAAATTAAAAAGTATATTTTAGAGAAATAAAAGATTGGAATTGTAGAACTTTTGTATCAAGAATTTGGCCCACTCCTTGTTTTCAGCCTAACCGACTCCCACATGAATATCCCATGTATCTCGACATCTATAAATCCCTCATAATCCTCTCATGCAAAAACCCTAGTAACCTAAAAGTGACGGCAAGCTGTTGGAGTCTTCCTTCTCCATTCGACAAAGCAAGCTGAAGAAGGTATGGGTGATCGTGAGTTGTTCGCTGGTCCTTGTTTTCTGCCATTGTACGCCTAGGATTCGTTGAAGGAGACGCGACGTTATATCTTTGTGTTCATTCATTCGTTTGCTTTCCTTTCATCGGCTTTAAGGTACAGATATTCTGACCTTTTTAGTAAAGGTTTTCTCATGATCTCCTTCCTTTGTCATATCTCTTATGCTTATTAGGATTTCCTATGCCATTGCTATGATTCCCTTTTGTTTATGTGCATCTCTGTTTGACTGAACCTCTGTATGTTGAATCTTGTTTATCGATTTGAACTTAAGATTATGAACTTCTGATTATGAACATTTGATTATGAACTTCTGATTATGAATGTATGATATATGACTGTGATATGAACCTTTGACTTCTGAACATTTGATATGAACCCTTTCTGATTTGTTTGATCGTTGTTTATCGAAACATCTGTTTAGTGAACCATGAAATATCGATTTGGACTTTATGATATGAAACTTGATATATATATATATATCTCGTTGATTTTATGATGAATTATGATCGTGTCATTTATGACAATCTGTTTGACTTAAGTTAGTTTGACACCCGAGCCAAATATTTCACTAGTCATGGGGGTTCCATGTCCGTGTCGATGATGCACCCGACATGACTCTAGGGCGTGAGTGATGTTCTCACGCCCTTTTCTCATTATCGTTTATGAGCTCGAATTATGGAATATGGCCGCTATATTACTGTTGGGGCATATGGATGCATCCTAGATGCGATATGTTTTCGATGAATGATGTCGGTAATACAATGTCGCGTCTTCACAAAATTAAGGGCTCGCTACTCAATTATTTTACGAGGTTACCTTCAAGAAGAAGAGATATTTCGATATGATATGTTCTGGCTCGTGGTAGTTAACTAAAACTTTATCTGTTATTTCGTGATAAGTATTCCGATTATGATTCGGTATGTTCAAGTGTTTATGATTATGTGCTAGGCTTATTATATGTTATTATATGTGTTTATGCTTTTGTATGTTTATGTGACTACCGTTACACTATGCTAGGATATGATTAATATGTTTAAATATGATTAAGCATCTTTGTCATCGATGTTATGTTAGTTTATCGTTATGTGAATTCGTTGATATGTGAGATGAATGTGCTAGTGTGAAAGTGAGTATTCAAAAAGTTTAGTAAGTATGATTGTTCGCTTAATGGTGAACTTTGCCTATCCGTTAGGGTATCTATCGCTTGTTTGATCTGCCATGTTTAGACTCTCATTTATATTAAGGTTTGATCTGGGAAATGGTTTAACTAATGATATCTGTTTTGATAATTGGCTAATTGATATGCTATGTCTTTTGCTTATTTAGTTATAGTATCTCTCTTGTGTTCTCTATTAGCATGTGTGTGCCATGACTTTGGTGCTAATGTTTCCAATGTTATGATCTTGAGTAAGTTATTAATGTAAACTATTTGACTTGTGTGAATGCCATGTTTATTTTTTGGTAATTATTTCCGTTAGCTTTTAGACTTTTCGTTTGGCTTATATGCACTCTACTTGCTGGTTTATTATGTGCTTGGTTATTTGATGTGTTTCCGTCCATGTCATCAATATGCTATGTGTTTGTTCTTATTTGTTATGTGTTTCTTCCGGATTCGTGTATTTGTGTTTCCGCAAAATCTTCAATGATTCATTATTCTCATTCCGTTGTGATTTCGTTATCCGTATCTTTGTTTTGTTTAGCTTTTGTTTTGTTATATCTGTTCACTGGGCTTTGTAAGCTCAACCGCATTTTCTTTTCTGCTGGCGGTGTTAAGCATTCAAGATGAGCTTATGGGATAGCGATCGGGTTGAGTAGAGACGAGAGCAAGATTTGAAAATAGGGCTCTTAGATTTATTTTGATTATTAAGTTATTTATATTTTATTTTGTAAGTTTTGTAAAGGCTTCCGCTATTGTATAGTACTTAAGGTTCTGATATGAAACCGTATTTGTGGTATCTTTACCCTTGTCGGGTTGGGGTGTTACATTTCCTCATATAATCGAAGATGCACGTGTAAACGTGTCTTGCCTTGAGATCCATGAGCAAATTTCAATTCTTTGAATTCACTTAAACAAGCAAATGCATCATACTAGATTAACAACAGGTAAATAAAAATAAAATGAAAAACCTAACTCACTAAGTAGAAATCCGCAGTTGCATTTAGCGTATGCAACAAGCCTTTTAAACCACTCCGGTGTCCCGAATGGACCAGTGAAGTCTCGTGAGGGTTTACAGGAACACACCCCTCAACGTTCATTTAACTAAAATATACAAAGCATGGCAATTGTTTTTGAAAATGGTTTGCTACAGGGAAGAAGTTACGGCTTAACCTCCTCGACCGAGTTACGATGTAGGTAATGTGATATGACAATAATCTCGTCTTGGGAATAGGTTACGCGTAGCATGAAGCTGAACCTCGCCGTAGAAACTTTCTGGTGTCAATTCCAAAATTTTTTGACCTCTTTTGTTCCATAAGAAGTCCTTCCAGCACTTCTCTTGTATTTCTTCTTGTAGAAACACTGAAAATGATGCACAAACATACCAAGCATAAAATCTTATAAAATTAAAACTAAAATAAAAAGATAGGCATGGGGTGCCTCTCACGAAGCGCTTGTTTTGTTTGAGTCACGAAACTTGACTCCACCCTTATTTAATGAGTAAAAGGGTGTTCATCCTCTCATTTAAAATCGGATGTGGGTGAAAATATCAATAAACACCATGAGGTGTGAATTTTCTCTGAGGATAGGGAAATAACAAATTGGAGTCATACCTTGAAATGGATGTAACTTCCCTTTTTTCCTTACTCGATTTAGTTGATGACTTGGAAGATTGGTTCATTACGTGTTGTTGTTGACTAAATGGCTTCCATGCCACATTCATTTCTACAATGCCCATGTTCACCCATACGATGCATGAGAATGAAAAAAGAGGGTCTTTTGAAAGAATTTACTCGAGCTCCTCCACATCCTTTGTAGGGTCACATTCGGTTTCCTTGTCAATCAAGGTAATATCCAAGAGCTCATCTTCAAATTCCTTTAAAAGCTCATCCAAAATTGGGTTGATAGTTGGTGCTACATAACCATCATCGGAAGGTGTGATTTTAGTTTGGCGCCTATTTGGGAAACTAGCAAGGTCGTTAGTAATAGAAATAAAAGAAAAGTTGGAAGTGATACCATTTTATGTTGTAGTCAATTCCACGTTAGCTTGTGGAATTGCTTCATCATCCGTGGCTGCTAATCTTTCTTGATTACTCCTTGTTTGGTTTATCTTTCCTCACATCCTTTATTTGATTAAGATATGTAACGTGGCGAATGCGGTTGCATCACCGACTTTGGGTTAGGTTCGTCTTGCGTGGTAGGCGTTAGTATTCGCCTAATCCTTTCTACATCCTCTACCATGATATCCCAAATGTCATCCGGTCATCTTCATCCCAAACCTCGATATTCCTCTTTTCTCCTTTGAAGAGTCGACATTGACATCGAATCCCCGTTCATAAACACTAGCAAAAATATTAGTTAAGGAAGAAATAGGAAAGTTAAGAGAATCCTTACTTGTTTCTTCATTCGACATATCCTTCAATTGGTCAATAGCCAATGGCATGTAGTTGCATCAGGTTTGGTATTTAGTTGGTGAGATTGAGAACAAGGGTTCATAGGAGGTAACTTGGGGCCTCCTTAGACACGAAATCCTTCCAAAATATGTCAACCTCCTCGTCGAATCGGATATTCTAGAATTATTCTTGTAGGAGCTTCCTTTGATATGAAATCTTTCCAAAATTCATCATCGTCGATCTCCTTATCAGCATCCGGATACTCCAAAACTTCATTATTCATATGGGTAAAAGGATCAAAATACGACCATTACCTTTTAGATCGATAACTTCTTGCTTGTCAAATATAACCGGCTTTATGTTAGGTTGCGGATTAGAGATGAAGGTTCTAAAGATGCCAATTTTGCAGTAGCTCTTCTTGATCTAAGATTTCTCAAGAATGTATTTGTCTTCTTGATCTCATATACCAAGTATTCATTCATTGTCATGTTATTAAGATCCGGCTTTATCTCCATGATTTCCTGAAATACATAAAGAAACAAAGAAAATAGAAAAGACAGGAGGACTAAAACTAAAAATCCTAAAAACTCAAATTAAATCCTAAAATAGCTCGTCGGCAGCGGCGCCAAAATCTTGATGCAGGATTTCTGAGCAGGTTTTAATATTTATAAACTCGTCTACCTAATGCACTAACGGGCAGTGTACCCGGTCGTGTATAATGTAGTAATCGGTAGAGCCGAGGTCGTCCCAAGAGCTATGAGTGTGGATATAATCTAAGTTCTAATGTCACTGATTTTTTGGGGGTTTTGAGTTGATTAGTAATAAACTAAATAAACGAGATGAAATGAAAGCAAGTTAAAGTTGTGAACAATCAATAGAGAGAAATGTGCTAGCCTAATAATTAATCTTGTTACACCATCATTAAGTTTTCCTATTTATATTTTCTATCACTCCATGTGAGGGTAAGTGTCACTAGACTCCCTGGGTAAATTCGTCTAGCCTATGTTCCATATATGTTCCAAAAACAATGTGAAGTAGATGATAACTGATGTAGGATTTCTGATCTGGTTTTAATATTTATAAACTCGTCTACCTAAGGTCTACCTAATGCACTAACTGGAAGTGTACCTGATTGTGTGTAGTGTAGTAATCCGTAAAGCCGAGTTCGTCCCAAGAGCTATGATTGCAGATCTTATCTAAGTTCTAATGTCACTGATTTTAAAAGGGGGTTTTGCGTTGATTAATGATAAACTAAATAAACGAAATGAAAAGAAGGCAAATTAAAGTTGTGAACAATCAATAGAGAGAAATGTGCTAGCCGAATTACTAATCTTGTTACGCCATAATTAAGTTTTCCTATTTATGTTTTCTATCGCACCATGTGGGAGTAAATGTCACTAGATTTCTCGGGTAAATTCGTGTAGCCTATGTTCCATAGGTTCTTATTCCGTAACCATACGATTGCCAGAGTTTGTGGGTTAACCTATATAGAGTCATTAAGTACCAGGTACAATCTAGACTTATTCTATGGAGACCCGGCCTCTCAGAACTTAGGTCTCCACTTAACTTCTTAAGTATCTCCATTTGGAAGGTATCCTTTGGTCAATTTGCATGCAAGATAGTGGTAGTCCTATGGTCAATTCTCACCACTACTCGCAATCTATTCGTTTAGGGTCCTTTGGTTAATTCTCCTAGCTTTTTAGATACTACAAACATTAATACTACCAAAACAAAGGTGGCCACGAATAAGCAAAGAAAATATGCACATTTTCATAACTAGGCTAACGCCAAAGTGTTTAGCCGATCATATTAAATTATGCAGAGAATTCAATGTTTAGAATCATAATGAAAGACATTGAATTAAATATAAAAGTTTGATACGAAACACTAAAACTTATGTAGCTAATGGCGTGAATTCTCTCTTGGAAATGCTCCGTATCTCTGAATATCGTCCTCCGGAAGCCCTTTTTCGATCCTTTGGTGTTGTGTTTTGGGAAGATGATGTTAAAATGCAAAATTAGGGCTTGTATTTATAACATCAAAGTTAAGTGCAGTAACCTTGTGAATTAGTTTCAAGTAACCATCATTATCTCGACGATCTTATCCATAGTTAAATATTTACGGCGTGACCAAAGAATGGGTTATGATCATAAAACTCTCATGGCGAAATTCATCAATTTTACTCCGTAACCTTGCAAATGGGTTACAATGTAAGTATCTTGACCATCAAAATTCTTCTACGTTTGGAATTATATATGGCGCAACTAAGTTGTGAAGTTACACCGTAACCTTGAACTGCGTTGACTTTGGTCTTCTAGTGTAAATCCTAGTTACAGCGTAAGTAGAGTATGGAATTACGTCGTAACTTATGTCTGGCCAGCATACTCTTGTATAATTACTTTAATAACCTTCCAAATCCGCGTCTCTTCATTCCTATGCTCATTAATGACCTGAAAATGATAAATTAAAAAATTAGAGTATATTTTCAAGTAAAACAATACAAACGAAGAGCATTATAAGGAAACATTGACACTAAAATATCATTACTATTTAATGTTATCAATAACAAATTAACAACTATGATTTGTAATCGATATATTATGTTAATGGACATAGTCTTCACTTTGGTACAAGTGAGTTTTGGCTCATTACTAGTTTTAAATTTCGGTTGCTCAATTCTCGTTACTATAGAAGTGGTGACATCCCATTTCGTGATCATGTTTTTCCGAACAAGGTAGGGGAGTATGTTAAAAACATATATGTTCTATCTGTCATAAAGGATGAAGAGGTATTTAGCAAACTCTCAGACGAAGATGCAATACGATTGTATCTTTTGTTATCTTTAGAGGTTATATTCATAGGAAGATAGTTAGTTGTTGATGGTATATTTCTAAGAATGGCTGAGAATATGGATGCATGGAATGCATTTCTATGAGGCGAGCACATATGGAGGCAGTTGTACGATGCAATAAGAAATGTTTCATCTAACATTAGAGGGGAATTTATACTAAGGTTCTCTACATGGCGTTGATGTTGGAGTAAAAAATTCAACAAATGGTTATCGTGCTTTTTAGTTCTTATGTCTAACCATCTGCCGAAAAGTGTACTTCTAAAGAAACTATAACGATCCTAATTTAAACTCAACTTTTGCCTTATGGTTTTAAGAATGTGTAACGTAGTTCTAATAGTGACCTTGGCATCATAAACATAGATTAACAAAAAAATTATAAATATTATGCAAGCAAATATAGTTTTATGCATTGTTACATAACCGTTCCAGAAAAATATAGCTACTTATTGTCTTGCAGCCATTGTTACATAAAAACCGATCCACCGACATGTACACAACAAATCCACAAAGTTAAATCATTAGTTACCGGAGTGATTTAGTGAGTGTTAGTGTGTGTGTGTTTTTTGATATATATTTGTTTTGGTTCTTTTGTGTTTTGTGTATTGTGTTTGGTGCTTGGTTTGATAATTTCTTCATGCACACGTTCCGATGTAATCTTTTCCAATAAAAGTAAAAGATTTTTTGTACCTTTATAAGAAGAAGCCATCGATTACATAGCCGCCGGTCAATCCACCGGTGGCCGAAAGCATTCACGGTCGAGCAATTTTTGGCATATAAGAAAAAAGGACTTTTGAGTGTGATGGGGAATTGGTTAGATTTTGTGGGCCACACTCAATGGTTTGGCCATATATTCAAATTTACTTGGTATGTGACACGGTCGAGCATCGTGTGAAGTCGCTTAGTCACACGGTCGAGCATGACCAAATTTGAAAGAGGGAGTTGAATGTGTCCATATCTTTTTTTGGGTAAAAGGTCAAGAGATCCGGTAAATATATTACTTCAAAAAACGTTTAAGTACAAAGAATATAAGTGAATCTCATATCTCAGCTCGTTATATAGGCGGAAAAGCTTACATAACAAGATAAAATTAGACATCTACGAAAATAAAATTACTTCATACTAAGGCCTTGGAGCTTAGTACCATACATGTCATAAAAAACATCCAAATTCCCTAGAAGACCGTAGACCTGATCCGCATAGTCATCTTAATCATAGTCATCATAATCATCTTCACGATTGTGACCACCACCAAATGGGTTCATTGACTCATCAAAAGTGTTCACAACATCCTCTTCATCACTTTCGGAATCAACAATCTCTCCCACCTTAGAGAATGGGTTAAGCCTCTTAGTAGAAGAAGTAGACGGAGAAAACGTAGAACTAGACTTACTAACCGCGGCCTGAACCTTCACTTTCACAACACCCACTAGCGGTTCTTGTGATACTTTACCAGTCTTTTGAGACCCAACCACCTTAGTTCCTTTTTATTACCCGGATAACCAACCTTTTTAATAGGATGACCATCATCATCCACAAGAGTAGTTTTTCTATCAATAATTAGCTTTTCAAGCTTCCTAATTTTATCAAAAATAGGATTCGAACGAACTTCCTTAGCTTCCATTGTACTGCCAGAATCCAACTCAGCCCCATCCTTAGCCACGACATTAGTAGGAATGCTACATTCATCAGTATCTATCATATTAAGGACTTCAAACATATTTGATATAGCAACCTTCGTCCCACTCATACTAACCACATCAGCGCCCTTCTTCCTTGTGGGATCCACCTTCTTGGGTTCACGAGGAGGCGCTTTAGGTTGATACCTACATTTAGGACCCACAACAGGTTTAGTAAAACCTTTACCTGGACCACTTTGGCTACCATTCTTACCTTTGTTTTTGTGATTGACCATCTGAAAACCATCACTACCCTTATGTGTAGGCTGAACTGGAGGAGGAACAAATTTAAGACAGGTATCCATAGTATGACCAAATAGCTTACAAGTGTCACATCGAAGCGGTTTTCATTCATACTAGATACGAACCTTTTCAATAGTAGAACCCGACCCATCAAGTAGGGGTATTTCAGCAGTGAGACTTTCCTTAAGTACCTAATCTGCCTTTACTTCAATCAAAAACTTGAAGAAAAAGAAGCCCTTAACATTCATCATAAGCTTTTGAATATCATATTTAGCCCACACATTACGCACATAGTAATTAACAACCGAAAAAACAATCCGTTTACCAAGAAAGTAACCATATAGAGTATTATCAAAACGAGCATTTACCTCTTCAATCACTTTCATAGGATCGGTAAGATCAACTCCATTATTTTTTTTACTACATTCCAGCCTACGAAAATTAGATTTGTGCTTCTTACGATCATTAAACGTAACACCAGCATATGAAACTGGCTTCACACTAGGGGTCATTCGTAGCATTAGTAACCATGTTTACATTATGAGAAGAAACCTGAGAAACTGATTGAGAAGTAGCGAATGTGTCCATATCTTGGACCCACATTGAGAGTTTGTCCTTTTTTTGGAGTTTTCTTGTAAATATAACTAGTAGGGTATTCAAGTGATGCGGCAGAAGGTACCATGTAATAAGTTTTCTGTAAATAACCATGTTTTTTTGTTATTATGGTTTTCGTTATAATAGCTTAACGAATGGCAAGAACTGAAGGTTTGAGTAGCTTTAAAAAGTATCAAATTATTTATATAAAAATCGTAAAGTATCGCTTGCGATGTTGCAACAATATAGCCAAAAAAACCATGTAATGAGCTTGTTGACAAGTACTCCATCCGTTTGAAAATTATTGTCAGGAGACAAAAATCACATAGTTTAATAAAAGTGAGAATACTTTAATTTTCAACCACTCAAATAGAATATTCCCCAACTAAATTCTCTAGTTTTTATTTAAAATAGAAAGTGGACAATTATTTTGAGACATCTCTAGAAATATGAGTGATTTTTTTTGGTTGTACAATTTTCGGGACAATGAACTATTTTGCGAGCAATGTTTTTCAGTAATTTAAAACAAATATATAATTTTAAGTCAAAGGGAAAAACTTTACGTTTGTAATTTTAGTTTCTTGTGTGTCAAAACAGAGGTAAATTGAAATATAATATTAGTCTAGCTACTTACGTGTACTATACCTTATGAAAATGACGTATTTATAAATTTTCATGAGCTCGTTGTTTTATAGGCATTATCTATTCAATCGGAATAGTTTAGGTAAGACTTTCAAAGAGACTCTCGACGGGAGAATCCAGGCGATTCAGGAAGAATCACAGCAATCCCTCACATCGTGGGCTATAAAAGCGATAATCACATTTCATCGTTGTTTACACCGACGACCATACCCTGGTCTTCCCATCCGCCATCTTCTCCTTCTTTACCATTGATTATTCTGCTCATTCAATTTGCGTCATCCACCATTGATCAACCTAAATCAATTTTTTTCATTTTCCATCGACATCTCATAGTTTTTGAGCTTTTGTATAGGGGTGAGCAAAACAAACCGAAAAAACCGACCGAAACTAAAAACCGATGGTTCGGTTTTAACTCTTCCAGAAACCGAAAAATGCGGTTCGGTTTCGGTTTTCGTCCAAAAACCAAACCGCAAAAACCGAATAGAACCGAACCGGTTTTATCATATAATAGTATCTAATTAATATAATATGATTAAATAACTAAATAAATCATATTTATAAAGTCATATTCATTTTTTGTGTGGATTTATGATTATACTACGTGTATGTTCACTTGTATGTGTATGTCTCATTTATATGTTTGTATATGTAATAAACATTATTATGCTTAGATTGAAACAAAAGTAACTAATTTTGTACCTAAAACAAGTTTGTTGGTATAATTTGGCCATACCCAAATATTAACGGTTAGAAACCAGAAAAACCGAAAAATCGAACCGAAAATGATAACAAACCGAAAAAACGAACCGCCAAAAACCGAACGGTTTTCGTTTAGTTCTACAAAACCAACATTGTATTCGGTTTCGGTTTTAGCTAAAAACCGACCCAAACCGAACCGTCCACACCCCTGCTTTTGTATATCATTGTTGGATCCACCGGAATAAGTGATGATTTTTTCTGCGTGAGTATTTTATGTATGTGATGGATTTTGTATTGGTATACTAGTTTAGTTTTACACTTTTGAAAATAATTTTTTCCCCAATATTTAGAAGCATTTAATTTAAAGTTTTGTGATTTTATTGAAACAAATGCATATAAAAGATGATTGGGTTATCAAAACGCATAATATGTGTTGACCACATCATCAATTAGCATATACGAGTGTTGGAAAACCCGCGCGATGCAGCGGGATTGCTTAAAGGACTTATTTTGCAACGACACTTAACTCTTAGGGGTTGTTTTTGCCAAGTTGCGAAAGATTATTAATGCTAAAGGACTTACTTTACCACTTGAATCTCAGTTTTGTTTTGCCAAGTTGCCAAAGCAATCGTTCATGAACGCTTCTCATGCACGTTACTATTCATGCCCCAATGTGTTTTAGTATATACGACAGGTAGAAAGCTGCAGCTGCGGGCGTCGCGGTTTATGTTTATGAGAATTTTGTTAATGTTTTTGTAGAGCAAGCAATTATAAGCAGAGGTGTAGGAAAACTAAAAAGAAAACAACCATCACCCAAAACCAAGAAGCCTAATAGCCTGGTTAAATTTCCAGAAATCAATTACATAGTTACTAAAGAATATGATCGATGAAAGCCTTTGTATCTCTGATATATTGCTTGTGTCATGAGATTCTTTTGGTAAATAAAGAATATGATCTGATGCAAAGTCACCTGTAGGTGGGATTTGGTTGGGCACCGTGCTCTGTATATTTGTCGTCTTCTCACTTTTCTCACTTGTACTTGGGTGCATGGTGTGTAGAACCAACTTCTTTGTGCATACGGCGACGTTCCTTCACTGTGAATCTGATTCCGGATCGGTTTAACACAATGAGTAATATTTACTTACTTTTGATTAGCCTGAAATAAGTGAAGTAATTGTTTTGTGGAAGTGGATAATGGTGTAAAGGTGGTTGTTTTCATAACCTTTAACTATTTGGATAAAAAAGGAATGTCGAGTTTGTTTTAGCTTACCTTATGAATGTCCGCATTCTGTCAAGAAGTACCTACGAATTTTGTTTCTAACTTTCTCTTGCTCTCTATTTTCAACTGCGATACTGTTCACTTATAATGGAGGATTCAAACTTTGAGCGCAAGAACAAATGAGGCCTATATCAAATGATATTTAAAAACAGAAACAACATATAAGTAAAAGGATAGCAAGGCTTCCCATATTTTCAGATTAAAATTATGTACGACGGAAAAATCAAAATGTTATTCACCTTGAGCTTCAGCTCAACACAGGGGAATAAGACTACGGTCGCCGTTCATCGCTTTTAAGGATCTGTGTTAGTCCTATGTTCAATGCATTTTGAAAAAAGACGTGACAGTGAGGCTTATGAATAAATTCAAAAACTATATTTTAAAATAGCTATATCATCTCACAATGAGAGCCAACACAACTTGATGAACCTCGATGACCCGGAACATCATTAACAATCTGTGGCCTGGGCGTAGCACATTCAAAATTATATAACAATTGTGTTCTTACATCTTGGCATCCATAAGGTGTTCTCTCAAATTGCAAAACGACATACCTACATTGAATGATTTCCCAAAAACAAAGACAGGAGTCACACAAAAATAAATATTAACACGATTCAGTTCGGAGAAAACCTTATTCACCTTGTAGTTTAATGTCTATCAAGTTCAAATATTCATTTGTGTAGCATCAGCAAATATAGGATCGTACTAATACACTGTCCTTCATCACTCTAAAGACCATGTTTAATGTTTGTGTGATCTTAGCAACAAAACATACCGTATCACAAAATCGTTGCTATGTAAGTTGATACCTGCTCAACATCTATATTCCGTGTCCCTATCCTATAGCCTCGAGACGTGTCCCTCAACCGTTGTTCAATCTGGTTATGCATTTGTTTTGCCACGTATGAGTTTCGCATCTTATGTATGGGAAAAGAATTCCAAGAAGCATAAAATAAAAGCTTTTACCTCTTTAAGTTTGGCTATAGAGGGTTTGTAGATGAGTGGGTGCACCTTTACGATCTTGTTTTCCAATGTGAGTTATATGCGCCACCATTTAAATCATCTCGAACTACATGAGGTGAACTCGTGATCATGCTCTTGCTTCCTTTTCTTTATCCGATGGAAATACCCATGTAAAACTTAGCCACGTGAATCGGTTCCTTCCACTATTTATTTGCTCCGCTTTTCGCCACATATCAAACCAATTAACCTCAACAATCAATCAAAAAAGAGAAAAAAAAAACACGATAAGGCACTGGAGTATTAAATCATTGACAAATTTACATGGCTCATTTGCATTTTAATGGGTGGCCATAAGTAGATCTTTACTATTAGACGACACATCGTTAAAATAAATGTCCTATACAATAAGCCTAATAATAAGTTTTATATAAACAATTTCTAAAGGCTGACCTAGATGTTAAAAGCCAATTTTTTAGTGCTTTGGTTTGTAGTGGCCGACGTATTCTTAGTATTCTTATATACTTGTTTATATAATAACGTAAATACCTAGTGGCTCACCATTCTTAGTCTTGTAATAATATTGTATGTAGAACTACTTAATCACATAACTATCTATCTAGCTTCATTCCCCAAGTTGGGGCAGTCACTCTCAAATAAATCATGTAAACACATTACTTTACATCTTTAATTTTTTATAACAGTCACAGTCACATATAATCTGACAACAAATTATCATTCTTGAGCAAATTTTGGGCGAATCTAACTAAAAAAAAATAAGCCTACATCTTAGATTCACACTTTCATATCTGGGTGCCAACAATATCACCAAATAATTATTACAATATACATAAAAACCACCAAAAAAAAACTAACCAATGATAGCCCTCATCAGATACGTTGGTGTTCCGAACTCTCTCACAGCCACACTATCTCTTGTACCTAAATATATAACACAATGTCAAACAAAGAAGTAATCATAGATATTTCAACTTAATGTGCCACATTGCTAGTAAAATCTTTGCTTAAAATTTGAAACATATGTGAGAACATGAAATTTCTAATATTCCCTGTGAAAATATGTAAACGAAATAGCATGCAAAATTGTTATACTTTTAATAAATTGAGCACTCCTCTCTGTTTAGCCTTTTGGCGTTTAAAGATGTAGAATTTGTCATATATCTAACCTCGTCAAATGTTCAGTTATCTGAAGCCGGTGTTGTGCTGGTCTGCTGGTCAGCTCGGCAACAAGTGTCCTACATGTTTGCGCTTATTCATTATCATATAACAAACTTTAAGACATGGATACGAACATTCACATATAGTCAGAAAATGATACCTTCGGGTACTCCACTGCAACGCTATCTTCTTTGACACTTTGGCGATACACATCTAGATTAATTTCCTTCAATTGAAGTGCAACATCCTGTGATGCCATTTTCTGTTACTTTCGAACATCATATGACCACCTTTCGCGTCATTTTCTTTGAGACTTTCGCTCAAATCAGGGTATGTTTGATCAAACAACTTACATGTATGTCATTTTGTATGCCTTTAAACCAAATTGTTGAATATAATCCTGGAAGAAGACAACGTTAACACATTAGAAGAAGATAGGCGTACCTATACTTGCGACTAATTGGTGTAACAGGCTACTACTCCCATAGCCTCCGTGTTTTGTAACCTTAGGTTAGAATTTACTCAAAAGGACCACTCAAAGCGGTGCATAATAAAAAGAAGACGATTATGGTTTATGGTTTACACCAAAAAAATAAAAAGAAGACGATTATACCTTCTTTAAGGCATTTCATCGATCACTTGTTGAGCGCCTCAACTATATCTTTTTCTTTGAGGCTATTACTCGTTTGGCGTTTTCTCTCAAACAAAGACACAACAGATAACAGAAACCACCGTCTAACTTCGCCCTTCTTTTTTCTGGCCATGAGTGAATCGATTTTATACCCCTTCATATCCTCACCCACGTTACCCCACATAACCCAAACCATTTGTTAAATCACTTTCTTTTTTCTAGGCATGAGTGAATCGATTATTGAGTCTTTTCCAAAATCTGTTGATTTGGGAGATCTCACTTGATTCACGGGTGTTTGGATTTGTATTGTCGTCGGTTAGGTTTTAAAATTTGAAGATGAAATTAGTGTCAATGTGTTTTGCTGAAGGTATTTTAATTTGATGGATTTGATTATATGGAGAAGAAGAATGAGAGCTCTGGAATTTTCTAGTAGGAGTTTATTAGTTTGTGATAAAGATGAATGAGACCGACATACTGGCAACCAAAGAAAATAAGAGAGTACTGTTCATGCCTGTACTGTTCATGCCCTCCTACAGTAACAACTTAGCTAGCCACTCATGTGCTGCCAAATGGACAAATTGTCCCTAATACCACTCAAGCAACCAATAGGAAAGAAGATTAGCAATGTAAATGACATCTTTAGGTTCACCCACCAAAATGGGTTTTAGTATATAGTATAATTACGTGGCCCGTTTTATTTTTCTAGTAGCTTGTTTAGGTTTGTACTAATGAGTTAAGAGGAGAGTTATTTTAAGGGACTTATCTTCACTATTTCAAAAAGAAATCAAATGAATGAGATTAAAAGCATTTTATTATTTCACTTATTTTTTATAATTTAAATATCTCTTAAACAGTTAATCGTTAAACGAAAATATTTACACCGTCGCGACTAGCATTTAATTATCTTTCTATAGACGGGCACTTTGATATACTGAAAAAGAAAAAATTACCGTTTTTTCACGCTTTTTTCGTTTTTTTCGTTTTTTTTACGTTACTGAAATTTGCATGAAAAAAAATCATATATGATTAAACACTAATTGAATATCACATGTGATATCAGTGTTAAATCATATATGATGTGTGATATCATATGTGATTTTACACTAATATCACATATAATATTACATATCATATATGATTTAACACTAATATCACATGTGATATTCAAATTAGTGTTTTATCATATATGATTTTAATGCAAATTTCAAGAACGAAAAAACTAAAAACTTAAAAAAAAACGTGAAAAATATAATTTTTTTTGTCAAAAGTATATCAAAGTGCCCATATATAGAAAGATAATTAAATGCTCGTCGCAATAATATATTTTTTTTTCGCTTAACGATTAACGGTTTGAAAAATATTAATATTTGAAAAAAAAATGATTAAAGTGGGTTTTTAAAATTGTTAGGATTAATCTCATCCATTAGATCAAATAAAAATGAATAGTGAAGATAGATCCCTTGGTATATAAAGAATCTTTTATCCTTAAAATGATATTATAAAAATAGTTGACGCATCAATTCTTAATTTTTTTTATTTGAATTGTTTAAGTGCATTTAATGGAGGAAATTTCATTCCTCTGTTATATGATGTGTAGATATAGATATTGACTTGATCAATCATTCCCGATTCATCGTAACGTCACACAAAAGCAATTATATATTTATGGATATATTAACAAATCTGGTAATCCTATGCTGACAATATTACAAAAGTGTGTGAACATGAGAAAAAAAAACATGTCATATATCATATTCACATATACGTGTGTGAAAACCATATCAATATCATGCAAATAAGTTGACCTAATAACCTTGTATAAAAAGACCATTTGTACCATATATCCAAACCACACTTAAAAAAACAACCAACTTCTAAGCATCCATGGCATCTAATAACACCACTAGTTCTCCAAACGGCGCGGTTAGCATGGAAGTACCATTGAAAACGTCCGCACCACCACCGGAGTACGCCTCACGTGGTAGTAGTTTCAAGAAACATGCGGTTCTTGATGTGTTCTTGAGGGCTGTGGTGTTTGCAACTTCTTTGGCTGGTGTCATTCTTATGTTAACTGCTGAACAAACGAAAACGTTCCTCGTTGCCCCGGGGTTATCGATAACTAGAACTGCGAAATTCAGTCACTCGCCAGCTTATATGTAAGTGTTGCAAGTTTAATAGTCTAAACGTTGCCTTACATATATTATCTTTGGGACAGGCAGGGGCGGACAAAGGGGGTTTCCGGGGTGCACATGAACCACATGGATTTTTCTTGCGTAGTGTAAAATTATGTCAAATATACCGATTTTTACAAAATGAACATGGTCCTTAATATTTGAGTTACGATTTTCGGTACTCTCCAAAAATGAACCTGATGACTCTTGGTCTTGGGTCCGCCACTGGAGACAGGGCCTGTGCGCCGGTCAACTTTGCTGGTTATCGATGTTTTGCAAGACGATTATAAACTTTTGTCAAAAGAAGTGTCTAACAGTTGATAAAGTTATGTTGAATAGGGAAAGGGAAAATGTATACATTATTTAACATGATATCCAACTAGCTACTTGCTAGCTGATTAGTAGTTTTTAATGTCTTAAACTCAAGAAGTACTAATAAAAGCTTTATAGTTGATTTTATAAGGTTTCAATTTCGACGACTATTTCTTTTTGGCTCAATCTCATATATTGTTCTTATGCAGATACTTTGTAGCAGCAATGTCCGTGGCTGCTTTATACGGTCTCATCAGTGGTTTCATATCAGTTATCGCGTTGATGAAACCCGGAGGAAACTCCGCGAAGCTAATGTTTCATCTTGTGATACTTGATGCTGTAAGCACTTGAATCATACGTACTTATTTAAGTTGATACAACATAATATTGAGCACTATTTGGTTTAACGTTATCATAGTTCTTTAAGGAGTACCACAACCAAGTGGTTCATGGTTCAAATTTTATTAAATAACTTGGGTGTGTGAGTTAGCAAATCATTTTTTATAATAATGCAAGTAGGCAATTTTAACCTACCACCATGGTAGACTAATCTAATGGTTAGCCAATAAGCCAAACTTATATCCTCACACGTGGTCTAATGTTCAAACCTCACTAGTTATATATTCTGGCGTCAATAAGAAAAATGAAGGACTTATTTAAGCCGTGTACATCTGAGTAAAAAAACTCATTTTCCTCGAGTAACCTGAATTAGAAAAACCCGATTCGTTTATCCTTTTAAAATAGTTTCTGTTTTATGTAACATATTCACAAATACATATGGTCTCAAATCCAGATTGTTATCATACACAATGCATAGTTTGTTTGCAGAAGCAAGTAAACTAATTAACTTACACTCGATGTGTTTCCATCGTGCAGCTGCTTTTGGGTATTGTGGCTTCAACAACAGGAGCATCAGGAGGAGCTGGATACATTGGACTTAAAGGAAACTCTCATAGCAATTGGAACAAGATCTGTAACCGATTCGGTTCCTACTGTCACCACTTTGCAGCCGGGATTCTTTTGTCACTCATATCCGCCATATCACTTCTTTTGCTTGTTTGGCTCTCCGTTTACGTCCTTTCCAAGAAGATCGCTAGGCGATAGTTACGTTTGTATCATTAACATTTCCCTGTATGAATTTGATACAATATGATGTTATTCATCTTTTATGGTTTGATTTTTTAATGTAAATGTATTACTTTGTGCCGGTTTTGTGTTTGTGAAGTTGATGAATATTAGGCCTTGTTACAATTCATTTGACAGATTATACCTCTTTCGAAAACATTTTGCTTCACCATACAGAACTTAAACACTAAATTGATGGTTGATTTTGATAATAGTTCAAAGTATTAGTGGTCCAACAAGTGTTGAAAACATAGATTACTTAACTAGCACGGTGCTAGATAACGTTAAGTAACATATCATGTTTGGTTTTCAATTGTTGGTTTGAATTTTGAACAACAATATCATCCTTAGCTTCTCATGTCGTAGCACTTAGATTGAAACATAAACATGTGTTGAATTTTAGTTTGAAAGTGATATTAGCCTATATTTGAAAGACATAGCTAAAAGGAAGATGTTATATCCGTCTTTATCTAATTCATATGGAAGATATCAAAGTGTTATGACTGTTATCTCACTCGTGGATCCTTCATCGGAATAAAAAAGTAAATCCGGATTGGTTTGTGTGGATCAGTGATCCTATAATTTCTTGTACTAATAATTTGTTCTAAAAGGCGTAAGGCGTGGCTTGGCGGCTTAGCCACGCCTCAAGCCTTACGAGCTTTAACGAGCCTTTCGTTTCTTAAAGTGCATAATGCGGCAAAGAAAATTTTATAGATTTATGTATTTATAATTTTTATCATTTCTTAAGAGCAATTTCAAAATACTAAAGCCCAAATCCCAAATAGCCAGGGCCAAAATCACGAGGCCCAAGTAGGAATTAAGTTTTGAAATTATGAGTAAAAGGAAATAGCCTAAATACTAGAAATTCAAGCCCAAATCCGTAAATCCACTAAATGCTTCTAAAAATGGCGCCACGCCTTACCGCGCCTTTTCACGCTTTTTCGCGCCTTATCCCACGCATTTTCACACGACGCCTTGACCTCGCGCCTTGGTCCATTTCTTGGTGTCGAGGCCACGCCTCGCGCCTTGGCGATGCCTAGGCGCGCATTTTAGAACACTGGTTAAATCATATATGATATGTAATATCATATGTGATATCATATGTGATTTTACACTAATATCACATATAATATTACATATAATATATGATTTAACACTAATATCACATGTGATATTCAAATTAGGGTTTTATCATATATGATTTTTTAATGCAAATTTCAGTAACGTAAAAAAACGAAAAAACTTAAAAAAAAGTGAAAAATACATTTTTTTTTTGTCGTATGTATATCAAAATGCCCATATATAGAAAGATAATTAAATGCTTGTCGCAATGATATATTTTTTTCGATTAACGATTAACGGTTTGAAAGATATTAATATTTGAAAAAAAAATGATGAAAGTGGTTTTTTAAATTGTTGGGATTAATCTCATCCATTAGATCAAATAAAAATAAAGAGTGGAGATTGATATCTTTTGTTGATCTTGTGAAAATAGTTGATGCATCAATTCGTTATTCACATTGTATTAATAGTTTTATATTTCTTAGGGCCCGTTTGGTTCGGCGGAATCCTAAGGATTCTGGTGGAATTGGAATTCAATTCCATTTCATAACGTGTTTGGTTGAAAAATTTAAGGAATTTGGAATCTGAATTTCATTCCTTAGTGTGTTTGGTTGGCGAATGGAATGAAATTTCTTCAAAATCCCATATATATGGAATTCAACATTCCATGGCAATATGAGAAGGATTGTTTACAATTCCATAAAATTCATATTATCTTTATCATTGTTATTATTTATTTATTTTATTTATTTATTTTATTTTTATTTTATATTTTAATTATTATTATTATTATTATTATTATTATTTTTATTTATTTTATTTATTTATTTTATTATTATTATTATTATTATTATTATTATTATTATAAACGATCATTTAATTATTCTTGTTATTATTTTTTTTATAAACAACCATGTTATTAAGATTTAAAAATTATTATTTATTTAAAATTGAATATAAATTATTATTTATTTAAAAACAATTATTATTATTATATTAATTTTTTTTTTAAAATTAAATATAATTTATTTATAGCTTACTTTTTTAATTTATACTTTAAAAAATACAATTGTATTTTATATAAAAAATTATTTATTTAATATATTAGTTTATATAATATTATTTAAAAAATTATTATTATAATTTGATAAGTAATTTATTTATTAAATAATATTTAGTTTATTAATCTTAAGTTAAAATTAAATTTTAAATATTTTAATATAATTGTTTTTTCTCATTTCATTCTTCCAACCAAACATGCGTTAGTATTTGCAGATTTCAATTCCGTCAGATTTTAAATCCTAATGATTTCAATTTCTAACATTCCATTCCTCACATTCCAATTCCTTAAACATATTACAATTCCGTCAAAAACATTTTGCGAACCAAACGAGCCTTTAATTTTTTTATTTGAATTGTTTAAGTGCATTTAATGGAGGAAATTTCATTCCTCTATTATATGATGTGTAGATATAGATATTGACTTGATCAATCATTCCCGATTCATCGTAACTTCACACAAAAGCAATTATATATTTATGGATATATTAACAAGGGATGAGTTATTGATACGGGGGCTATATTTTTATATATACCCCCCTATGTTTTTTGTTTTTTTTTTTATTTATTTTTTATTTTTATAATTTTGTTTATATCAAAAAGCTATAAACCTGAAAATCTTGAATCTGTAAATATAAAGTTTAATAAGCCAAACGCTTAAAAGCTGTCGAGAAATCTGAAACGGCCAATGAAACATGTTATCTTTGGAAAAGCGGGGGACAAAGGGGGGACAAGGTGGCAGGGCTACGGGTAGCCCCCGTAGCAATAGTAGGACCCATTAACAAATCTGGTAATCCTATGCTGACAATATTACAAAAGTGTGTGAACATGAGAAAAAAAAAAACATGTCATATATCATATTCACATATACGTGTGTGAAAACCATACGAATATCATGCAAATAAGTTGACCTAATAACCTTATATAAATGTAACATTTGTACCATATATCCAAACCACACTTAAGAAAAACAACCAGCTTCCAAGCATCCATGGCATCTAATAACACCACTAGTTCTCCACACGGCGCGGTTAGCATGGAAGTACCATTGAAAACATCCGCACCACCACCCGAGTACGCCTCACGTGGTAGTAGTTCCAAGAAACATGCGGTTCTTGATGTGTTCTTGAGGGCTGTGGTGTTTGCAACTGCTTTGGCTGGTGTCATTCTTATGTTAACTGCTGAACAAACGAAAACGTTCCTCATTGCCCCGGGGTTATCGATAACTAGAACTGCAAAATTCAGTCACTCGCCAGCTTATATGTAAGTGTTGCAAGTTTTTAATAGTCTAAACACTGCCTTACATATATTATCTTTGGGACAGGCAGGGGCGGACAAAGGGGGTTTCCGGGGTGCACAGGAACCACCTGGATTTTTCTTGCGTAGTGTAAAATTATGTCAAATATACCGATTTTTACAAAATGAACATGGTCCTTAATTTTTGAGCTACGATTTTCGGTACTCTTTATAAAATGAACCTCATGACTCTTGGTCCTGGGTCCGCCACTGCAGACAGGACTGTGCGTCGGTCAACTTTGCTGGTTATCAATGTTTTGCAAGACGATTATAAACTTTTGTCAAAAGAAGTGTCTAACAGTTAATAAAGTTATGTTGAATAGGGAAAGGGAAAATGTATACATTATTTAACATGATATCCAACTAGCTACTTGCTAGCTGATTAGTACCAGTAGTTTTTAATGTCTTAAAGTCAAGAGTACTAATAAAAGCTTTATAATTGATTTTATAAGTTTTCAATTTCGACGACTATTTCTTGTTGGCTCAAACTCATATATTGTTCTTATGCAGATACTTTGTAGCAGCAATGTCCGTGGCTGCTTTATACGGTCTCATCAGTGGTTTCATATCAGTTATCGTTGATGAAACCGGAGGAAACTCATGAAGCTAATGTTTCATCTTGTGATACTTGATGCGGTAAGCACTTGAATCATACGTACTTATTTAAGTTGATACAACATAATATTGAGCACTATTTGGTTTAACGTTATCATAGTTCTTTAAGGAGTACCACAACCAAGTGGTTCATGGTTCAAATTTTATTAAATAACTTGGGTGTGTGAGTTAGCAAATAATTTTTTATAATAATGCAAGTAGGCAATTTTAACCTACCACCATGGTAGACTAATCTAATGGTTAGCCAATAAGGCAAACTTATATCCTCACACATGGTCTAATGTTCAAACCTCACTAGTTATATATTCTGGCGTCAATAAGAAAAATGAAGGACTTATTTAAGCCGTGTACATCTGAGTAAAAAAACTCATTTTCCTCGAGTAACCTGAATTAGAAAAACCCGATTCGTTTATCCTTTTAAAATAGTTTCTGTTTTATGTAACATATTCATAAATACATATGGTCTTAAATCCAGATTGTTATCATACACAATGCATAGTTTGTTTGCAGAAGCAAGTAAACTAATTAACTTACACTCGATGTGTTTCCATCGTGCAGCTGCTTTTGGGTATTGTGGCTTCAACAACAGGAGCATCAGGAGGAGCTGGATACATTGGACTTAAAGGAAACTCTCATAGCAATTGGAATAAGATCTGTAACCGATTCGGTTCCTACTGTCACCACTTTGCAGCCGGGATTCTTTTGTCACTCATATCCGCCATATCACTTCTTTTGCTTGTTTGGCTCTCGTTTCGTCCTTTCCAAGAAGATCGCTAGGCGATAGTTACGTTTGTATCATTAACATTTCCCTGTATGAGTTTGATACAATATGATGTTATTCATCTTTTATGGTTTGATTTTTTAATGTAAATGTATTACTTTGTGCCGGTTTTGTGTTTGTGAAGTTGATGATTATTAGGCCTTGTTTGGTTCGTAGAAATGTGATATAATTATAACCTGATTTTCATTATGATCCTTTGTGAATTTCATTACGTTCCATGTTAAACAAAAGGAGGGAAAGTTTTGCACATTACAATTCATTTGACAGATTATAACTCTTTCGAAAACATTTTGCTTAACCAAACGGAGCTTAAACACTTAATTGATGGTTGATTTTGATAATAGTTCAAAGTATTAGTGGTCCAGCAAGTGTTGAAAACATAGGTTACTTAACTGGCCCGGTGCTAGATAACGTTAAGTAATAGATCATGTTTGATTTTCAATTGTTGGTTTGACTTTAGAACAATTTCATCCTTAGCTTCTCATGCACGTAGCACTTAGATTGTGACATAAGTTTGAAAGTGATATTACCGTATATTTTGAAAGACATAGCAAAAGAGAAGTTGTTATATCTGTTTTATCTAATTCATAATGTTATGGACTTATGGAGGCGACTTCGATTGATTGCTCTATGGCTGCCTACGTATATACAGTTAAAAGTAGAAAATCAGTCGATGGAAGATTTCTTCTAAATAAAGGATTGATAGATCTATCGGCTTTCAACTTGGATTAACCTTGATATTTGTGGCAGTGGCATGGATCTACCTTCAACGAGATGCCGTGTTTGTTATGAGGCAATTGAAATGGCTCAACGCCTCTTTCTCGAGTGAGAAGTTGCTTCTGATCTTTGGAATTCGATTAAGGGTTGGTGGGATCTAGATCATTACTCGAACGATTTGATGACTCTCTTGTCTTGGGCCGATAGGGAAACCATCAACAACGATGCCAAATGTTGTCTTGGTTCATTTGAAGATATAGAAATCAGATTTGCGTTGATTTAAAACCTCCAAAGAAAGATAGTATGTTAGAAGAAGAGATCAAAGTGTTATGTCACTTGTTGATCCTTCACTAGAATAAAAAGGTTAATACGGATTGATTTGTATGGATGAGTGATCATATAATTTTTTGTACTAATACTTTGTAAATTTTCATCTAGCTCCTTGCAAGTTTATGTTTGATTATGGGAGTTGATCACTAAAGCGACTAGAATTGTGTGAGCCTATGGGGGCACACATGTTAAACACGTCGTTATATCGTTTACTACTTGGACTATACTCGACCCGTCTTTTGTCCAACTAATTTGACCCGATTACCCATTGGATCCAAAACCATTGACCGGTCAATAAGGATTGTTTGGATCGTGCATAATGGGCTAAGGAGAGTTGTGTTTGGATTAGGAAAGTGAGGTAACTTGGAGCTCAACTTTGAGCCTAAGTACACTAGGTTTTGGGGGGTATATATACCCCCACACCTAGCCATTCATTCCTACGCATATAATCCTTAAACTCTCATCAAATTCAATCGATTTATCCCCACTAAAATCCATACCTGATCGATTTTGTATAATCCGATTAGGGTTGTTTGGTTTTGTTCGAAAACCTAACTTGCATGTTCTTTGATCCAAGTTTTGTTAAGGTTTTCGTTTGATAGTTCTTGCATGCTCCTAGTTGATCGTGAAAGCAAGACAAAGGATTGGTTTTCTGATTGGTTAGTTCTCGGACAAAAGGGCAGAACATCTCGGACAAGTCTTGTCCGATATCGGATAGAACACGAAGTTCTTCTACATTCTTTGTGGTTATCGGACATAAGAAAGAAAGTGTTTCAAGGGTTTTCTTGGTTCGTTTGTTCAATGTTTTCAAGGGTTGATTGGGTAAATGTTCACGACTAGCTTTATCGGTATTAGGTAGTTAAGTGTTTGTGTGTGGTCTCGTAGAGGTATTCGTTTTGAATACTTGGTTTCTTGTTTGTTAATTACTTGCGGGTGACTATGAGGGTTAGTTTTCTTAATCCCTTTTATTTAATATTATTTACCAATTGTGTGTTAATCTAATTGCATAAACTAGATCAAAATTTCATTTGCATACTCGTTGCTTCTTGGTTAACTAGATCTAAAATCCCAACAGTTTATAATATAATTTGCCGTTAAAAAAACTAATAAGTTTAAACAAACACCTAGTACATACTCTCAAAGATTTTGGTTTGTTGTTGAATTGTTGCACACATAATCTACATCTAAAGAGTTGACCAAGAATCAATTTTTTTTAACATAGAGTTAATTGAAAACGATAAAAACTAGAATCAACACTAAAGCAAAACTAGTTGAGAATATCTATATAGTAAATTTGACCACGAACACCGTGTATGCAAGTTGGTGGCTGTTATTGGGATAAGAATGGAACTAGCAGGTATCTACGCAATGCGACAACGAGTATTTTGTAAGAGTTTTCTGAAAATAACCATGTTTTTCGTTATTATGGTTTTCATGTTAAATACTTTATAAATGGCAAGAACTGAAGGTTTGAGTAGTTTTAAGATGTATCAAAATAGTTTATATAAAAATCGTAAAGTAATTGCACGATGTTGCAGCAATATAGCGGGAAAAAAACCCATGTAATAAAATTTTTTAACAAGTAATATTTTCTGCATACACTTTCGTGACAATAAACTATTTTGCAGTAATGTTTCTCGATAATTCAAAACAAATATCTAATTTTAAGTAAGAGGGAAAAACTTTACGTTTGTAGTTTTATTTTCCCATGTGCTAAAACAAAGATAAATTGAAATGTAATATTAATCTAGTTACTTACATGCACTATAACTTATGAAAATATGTATTTATGATTTTTCATATACACGTCGTGGACTACAAAAGCGATAATCACACTCTCGGTGTTGTTTACACTGCTGAGCGCATCCTCAGTTCTACCATCCGCTACCTTCTCCTTCTTTTATCATTGATTCTTTTGCTCATTCAATTTGCGTCATCCACCATTCATCAACTTAAATAATTTTTTTTTTCATTGATTTCTTTTTCTGTGGGTATTTTATGTAAAACCATATTTGACATGATTTGGAATGGAAGTGGAAACTGGAAACTATCATAAAAAAGATGAGAAAAAGATGGTTGAGGTGATTCATACATGTTAGGAGAAGACCACAATCATTACCAATTAGAAGAGTGGAACCTTTGATAGTAGACGGCTTGAGGAGAAAGGGTAGACCAAAACTTAGATGGGAGGAGAAACTAAAGCATGTCATGAAAGAACTTCTTTTGTTCGAGGATATGATCTCAGATATGAATGGAAGGCTATAATTAAATTAGGAGGTTAGATAGTGAAAGGTTTATGGATATAATTTAATATGCGTATGACTGGATTCGAACTCGAGACTTCGGGATTGTACACATTACGTATGAGAGTTGATGTTAAAGTAATTAATATATATAAACGTTATTGTTATTAATTATTTGTCACGAAATAAAACATAACGATAGTTAATATTTAACGAGGTTAGACGAACGGTCGTTAAATGTAAACTACAAGGACTAGAGATGAAATTAGTGGACAAGAAAATTCTATAACCCCTCTTTGGGTACCATGGCCGGTCGTGGCTCCCTAAAGCCCAAGAGGAGAGTTTTCTTGGTCACCAAGTTAAGTTACCTATAAATACAATCCCTTGTATTCATTCATAACCTAACCTTGGATCACTTAGAAACCTAATTTCTTCTCCTCTCCTCTTGTTGCTTGGCCGATCGTGTACCTCCCTCCCCATAGGGATTTGATTTTCTAACTTCAAGATACAATTGTTTGGTTTTATTTGTGATTCAAGAACCTAGCTTTTCACATCAAATCGATATTAGTACGTGTGTACAAGAACGAAGGACGAATACAATTGTGTTTGTGGAGATTTGTGGGTGTCGACTTATGTGGGTCGAATTATATTAAACCCTAAGTTAGGGTTTGGGTTTTTGTTCCTCGTTCACGTTATCGTGTGTTTCTTGAATTGCTAAAAGGTACGCATATTCTTTTATTCGGTTAATTCAATTACAAGTATTATTCCTAGTACTTCATTTGCATGCTTTGATGATGTTTACTTGTTTTTAATAATTATTATGATTAGTAAAACCCAACAGTGGCATCACGAGCCGTTAATATGTTGTAATTAATTACCGAAACACATAAAAATTGAATCTTTATGATTATTACATGCTTTTATTGGTTTCTAGGGTTTTGAAAATTGAAACCCTAATTTTTTTTATTTGGGTAGATTACCCTTAATTTATTTAATTAGGTTTTATTTTTTGTAAAACTCGTAGAAACCCTAGGATTGCATGTATATTTTATGTGGTTTTAATGAATAATTGTTATGTGCCTTGTATTATGCGTATCTTGGGATTATAATTGTTATGAGGAATCCATGGTGGAACATGCATGTTTTGCCATGGATTATTGTTTTATTAATTGTTAAGTGATATACACATGTTTATTAGTTTGATAAATATTAAATTGGGGAAGACCTCAATACATCTAATAAAAATTCGTTATGTGCAATATGGTATATTATTAACTTTGACTTACGCAATCGACTTGTCGATGAATATGGCTCATCTACCTTGTTGGTGAAAGCCCTAGTTGATGTATGCACTATATTACGCCTAGAATTGTTTATTAGGTTTTATCAAAATAATTATGCATGTGGTTAATTGTTTTACATATGTTAAATTGTTAAGTTATATGTTTATATTATTTGAGTTTGTTTAATTTTTATTAAAGTGTTTTTTTGTTTATATTGTATGACATGTTAGTAAGCAAAAAAGGGTTTTTATGAATAGAAAATTAAATGGACTAAATAATGGCGAAATTGATTTGTTTTTCTAAGTATTAAATCTTGAACTTTTAATCGTGATGTATGCAGTACTAAATAGTTAGAACGACTCACCCATTAGAACAAACTCAAAATGGGGTTTAAAGAAGTGCGCAGTGTGAAAGGATGTCTAAGGTTATGCTTCAGCGTTACCGGTCCTCTGCCTCCACAGTGCGTTCGATTGGAACTACCTAGTATAACTATTCTATGTACGAAGCATCTTAGTGCAAAGTTGTAAGTTTCTCAGCGCATCGATTAAAACTTTGTAGAATTTAATCTTAGCAATTAAAATATAAGTAGGTTTTTTTTTCTAAAATTTTATGTTATAGAAATGTATGCATGCTTCTTTATACATAAGTTTTGATTACACGTCAAAAATTGTACCCTTTAAATTTAAGTTTATGCCATCTAATGATATGAAACACTTGAAGTTGTAATTTAGTTATGTGAGACCTTGAGCTAGATTACGATAAAAAGGTGAATCTTTATGTTGTGTGAGACCTCAGCTTAAATAATTTGCAGTTTCTAAATTAGACAACTTAATTAAGTTAGTTAGTGAGACCTATAATTTAAGGCATAAGATGGGATAAAACATTCTTACGTTTTACATAATTGTTTGGCAAAATTGTAAATCCCATATTTTCTAGGAATTGAAAACTTGTTTGTCAATTATTGTTTTTCAACAATTACCTATTCTATACTTTCACCACTAGCAGATCAACTGATGTGGTGAAACTATGATAATGTGGGTCCTAAATTCAAGAAAAGTTCTATGGTGAATATGAATATTGACCAAAGGGTATTTTATTTTCTTGAATGTTTATTTATCGAAAGTACTAACTTTTGAACTTTTATTTTCTGTAGAAATGGCTCAAGTTGAATCTACTAGCCTCGTCGTTCAAATCTATGTTTGATCGAGAGAATTGACCAGTAGCGCAAATTTCAATGATTGGTATTGGCAAGTCACAATTGTCTTGAGGGTTGCCAAAAGACTAGATTATTTGAACATGCCTTGTCCTCCTGAACCTGCAGCTGATGCTACTGCTGAAGCACGAGCTGCATGGCAAACAGAGTATGATAGACATAATGAGGTCGCTTTGCATTATGCTTGGAAGTATGGCTCCAAACTTGCAAAAACAATTTGAGAATTACTTCCCTCACAACATGCTCGCCGAACTTATTCGGTTGTTTGAAAAGCCTGTGACTGTAGAACTGTTGATATGTGCTAAAACACATATCTTTTCATTATCAAAATCAGACCCAAAATAACCAAGAAAGAGCCGTTTATGTCTAATATTTGATGGTTTCTTGAGTTTATGCATGTGCAGGTACAGATATGATAAAACACACAAAAAGAAGCCAAATCAGACGAAAACCCGAGCACGAGAGATTAAGAGTGCTAAAGCTGAGCCGGAAGGTCAGAATTATGCATTTGTGAAGATTTCTACTCTCGAGGATGATTTTGAAGATACGATCAAGTTTGCAGAATTGTCAAAAATAGTCCCTGAACTTTCAGTTATTGGCAGAATATACCCTCAAGTTTCAGAATTGGCAAAATCAGCCCTTGTTTTATTGGAGATTGACAAGATTGACCCTTGGATTGCATTTTCATAATTTCATGTTAGGTCCCTGGAAATACAGATTTGGCAATTTTGGCCCTTATGTTACACCTTGGATCAAATTTCTATCCTAAATTAGTCCTAAGCCCATTTAAATCCAAGCCCAAATAAACAAACCAACCCTTATACCCGGTATATCCAACCCGTTACCCATTTTAATCCTTTAACCAGGTCAACCAGTCAACATAAAACGAAATATACTTAAAAAATCCATAGCGCCAAAACATTTTACCCAATTTCCCCCCCAAACCCAGATTTACATGAACCCTAAAACACCCTTCGATCAATTAAGCCAATTCACTACAATTAAGGGTAATTTCGTCCTTTCCCTGACACCTTATGACACACCTGACACATGTGGAGAGCCAGGTCATCAATCCGTGTGGTGTTCTCTCTTTTGATTGGTCAATGTAATATTTGCACACGATCCAATGGCTAAGATTGCTGGGATGAGGTGTAAAATGATCCAAGGGACTAAAATGAACGAGAGAAAGCACAAATGCAACCTTCTGGATCCTTCTCAAACTTGGAGCTCAAGTATAAATACCCCCTTGTAATCACAGTTGTAGGCATGTAATCTCTGAGTAGTTTTCGAAATATTTTAGCTTAATTTAGTTTATTGTATTCATTTTCAGCTTATTGTAATTTCATTTAATTAATAGAAATCAGTTTTTCATTTAATCTCTCATTCCCAATTTTCATTCTGTTTTTAAATTCCTAGTTAGCTTATTTAGTACAATATAATCTCTGTTTCAGCTCATTTAAGTACTTTTCAGCTTTTGGTTTCATGATAACAAAAATATAAAAAAAAATAAAAAATAAAAAAATCTCTCAAAAATATAGTAAAGTTGTGTTCAGATTGATTTCAGTTATTCAAATTGTTTTCATAAGCCTTTATAAGCTTCTCAGTAGCTTATTGATTGCTTATAAAAGTCTCTACTCAGTTTTTACTCTCAAACCATACTCAGTCAACAAAAGTCAACTGGAAGCTTAAGATGGTTTTGGATATAGAATTGGGTGATGCAGAAGCTGGATTTGGTTTGAAATAGTGTAGTTTGGTTCTGAGATAAGCTTCAATAAGCTGGACTTCATGTGAGTATTATTTCAAGTTTAAACTCATAACTGTTTTGCTGCACTTTTGTGTTACTCTTTCGTAGTTTATTTATCATAATTAGATCAATTGTTAGTAGCTATTTGACATTAAAACTTAGGTAGTTGCTGTTTTGATTTGAAGTTAGGATTAAGATAGAGAAGATTGCATTTTTGATAACTAGTGTTTGGATCGTAGGTTAAATCTGTGTTAGAGGTTGATCTTGTGGGAGTTTACTGTTTCATAGTTAGTAATTAGGTCCATTCAGTAGTTACAGATCATAAAATTACACTCTAGTTCATATAATAGTCAAAATTGTCTTCATCAGCTTCTAATTTGCATATAAGTAGGATTTAGATCATCAAAACTTGCATATAGGTTTAGAATTAGTAACTCTAGCTTATTTCAGTCATATTTTGTCTTAAAACATCAGTTTCATTCCATTTTATAAGTTCTCAATCTCACAAAAGTCAAGTTTGCATAACTATGCTAAATAGTCAAAAGTGTCAAAAGTGTTTTTTCACAAAACTTTATTGAATTTTCATTGATTCATTGTTGATTCAAAATTAGTGAAATTATGGGATAAATAAGTTTAATTGGTCAAGTTTTGAAAACTGATTTTTGTCAAATTTTTGGAAAGTTCAATAAGCACTTAATCAGCTTCCATTTATGCTACTTTTGCCCTGTTCACACTCAGTTTAACTGAGTGTGAATCAGGCCTTATTGCAGAACTTGCACAGGGCTCAATTTAACAAGATAGGATCCTAAATTTGGTTTAGCAGTCATTTGTTTGGAGGTCTTGAGTTCTCTATTTCTGGTTTTCAGTTTGGAGCTCTAGAATAGCTTATAAGGTAGCTTAAAGTAGGAAGGTCATAAGCTGTTTTCAGCATAATAATCATCAAGTCATTTCAGTTTAGCTTGCACTCTTGAGGTTTAGGTCTGTTGAAATAGGATTGTATTCAGTAGATTTAGCATTATCTAGTAGCTTTTATCATTTGGTGCCCTTCTAGAGCTTTTTAGCTTATTCTAAGTGCTTATTCTCTAGCAATTTACACTACAGCTTCAATTTCTCACACATAAGCCATAGTTTTTATAATTTTCATAAATTTAGAATATTATTTTAGACTTTTCCTGAATTTTTCATAATTTTTAGTTACTGTTTACTATTATTCTTGATTTAAATCAGTTTTTAGTACTTTTTAAATAGCATTTAATACATTTAATTCAGATAAGTTTCAAAAAAATAATTTTTCAATTTTCCTAGATTAAGAAAAATATAAAAAGCAAAAAAATAATTTTTCCAGATTTTTCCTAGTTAAATTTATAATTTTTAGTATTTAAATTAGTTTTAAATAGTTTTTAATTCATAGAAATTCGAAAAATCATCAGAAAAATACAAAGTCAGTTTTGAAAAGTCTTTTTAGTTATTTTAGATTTTTAAAAAATAGTTTCATAATTTTCTCACTCATTTTCATAATTCTTAGTTATTTAGTTATATTTTTAAAGTTTAATATTAGTTTTTAATTCAAATAAATATGAGAAAAATCATAAAAATTAGTTTTAAATCTCAGTTAAGTTTTTAATTTCATTTTTAGAGTAAAAGTAATTTTAGATCATTTTTAGAACTTAGATTAGACGTAGTTGCATTTAATTCACGTTTCATTAATTACGTTTTATTACTTAGGATTCCCCGTAGTTTAATTTCCCTTAATTGCTTTCCCATTTCCCGTAGATCTTATAAATCAAAAATCCAAAACATCGAGCATTTTAATAACGAACCAATAACGACGTTGCCCATTCACACCTCGTTGGGAAACGACTCGGATTTCCTAATCCGTATCACTATCACTCACGGGATTTGATTCATTATCCTTTTTCCTAAAGGGATTTTAAATCATTCTTTGTGGTTATTTTTGATAATCGATATTGTGGTTTTATCCATACACACACACCCCTAAACCTCAACGAATCAAATTTTGGCGCCATTGCTTTGGGAGGTTGTGTCGCGACAATATCGTTAGAGGTTTGACGATTAGTGACTCGAGATCCTTCCTTTGTGAAGTTACTATTTTTATAAAAAATAAAAAAAGTAAAAAATATTATCCTTTTTCTTTTGTATATATATATATATCATTTTAAAAAATACAAAAAGATTTTCTCTTTTGTTTTTGAGCTAAATAGAATACACCAATTATATAACATTCTCAACGGAGGTGTTATCATTAGTAAGTTCCCGAACCAAAGATCAAAAACTTGCCTTTGTGTCGCTTGTGAGTCGATTTATTTCTATCGGATAAACAAACTGTGTGGTGGGTATAAGGACGGCCGACATTAAATTGCGGCCTGAAAAGAGGAGGTTTTAATAAGCTTCGTGACCTAAAAGCTTCTCCGCCGCTTGTGCGTTTGTCTTATATAAGTGATTTATTCACTTGGGATTATTGGTTAAGTTCACGTGTTTTTCGAATACCGTTCGTTTTAATTGCCTTGGTTTTAAGTGCATGCGCTCGCTCTCGATCTAGACGACTTGAATCGAGAATCGAGCGCGTACTGAAGTTACGTAATATGGCTGCGCCAACGCGTACCACCAAACCCGGTCCTAATCCTCCTCCCGTTAATCAAAATGTAGCTCCGATCTCCGAGCGATGGAGGAGTTATGTCAACCTACAATGTATGGGAGGGGAGGACCCATTCCACCGACTAATTTTCAAGCTACGGATTTTAGCTTGAAACATCATATGATAGAACAAGTAAAAACCAGTTGTCAATTTCATGGTTTACCCGATGACGATGCAAACAAGCATCTTGATAAATTTCGACCGTTACTCGAGTATGAAACAAAATGGGGTCTCCGATGACGCCCTTCGTCTCTATCTTTTCCTATACTCTTTGACTCATCATGCCACTTCTTGGTTTGATCGACTCCAGAAGAATTCGATTCATACCTTCGAGGAAATGGTTTCGAAGTTTCTGGCAAAGTACTTTCCACCGTCGATGGTGACGAAGTTGAGAAACGATATTAGTAATTTCCGGCAATATCCCGACGAATCTTTGTTTGAAGCTTAGGAACGATATAAGCTTGCAATTGATCGATGTCCGAATCATAACATGTTGCTTGTCACTCAAATTGATACGTTTTATAATGGTTTGACGTTACGACACCGTGAAACAATCAATGCTGCTGCCGGTGGAACTTTCATGAAAAGACGTCCTGAGGAATGTTACGATCTTATTGAGAACATGACCGCTCATTACAATTATTGGGATTCTACCGCCGAAAGGGGTGCATCATCTCGATCAAATACGTCTTCTTCTCTCAAAATAGCCACTTTGAACAAAAAGATAGACGATATCTTAAGGATACATCAAATGAATAATAAGAATCAGAATCAAAAAGTGAAAGTGGTACACCCGACTTGTGATACTTGTGGAGGTCCACATTCTTATTCCGAGTGCCCAGCCGTCGGTGGCTACACACATGAGAATGTTTATGCTGCTACAGGGAACTACAATCAACCGCAAGGAGAACGAAATCTTCTTAGCTACCGTTCAAACAATTATCTCGGACCTCCCGGTTTCAACCAACCTCAACACCATAATCAAAACCGTTTCAATGGTAACAACAATCAGAACCGAGGAGCTAATGTTAATCATGGTAATCAACACTACCAAGCTCCTCCACCTCAAGTTTACCAACAAACACCTCCTCCTCAACATCAATATCAACCACCTCCTCCTCAACAACCTTATCAAGCACCTCCTCAAGTTGCTCCGAACAACGATTTTCTAACTTACATGAAGAACTCCGATTACACCATTAAAAGTTTGCAAAATCAAATTAACGGCATGAGGACGGATTTCAAAAAGGAAATGGAAGATACAAGTAACAAACAGATGACTGAAATGAGGAATATGATGGCTAGTTTCTTTCAAGCCAATCAGCTGTCTACTTCTTATTCTCAACCCTCGGGTTCCGGTTCTCTTCCGAGCAATACGATTCCAAACCCGAGAGGTGACATGAAAGCGATCACTACCCGAAGTGGTGTAGCTTATGATGGACCCACGGTTCCTACCACTTCTTCTCCGTCTCGTGTGGTGGACCGTGAGACCGGGTGACAAAGGACCGGTGCTTCCTACTAATAAGGAGTATCTTGTGAATATCCAACCCACGGTTGTCCAAGATTCTGAGCCCGAAGATGCTCCCGTTAATGTGAAGAAAGCTAATCTGAAATCGTCTATCCCATATCCGTCTTGTCTTAAAGATCAAACTCTTCGAGAAAAGTCTAATCATCAAATGGAAACATTTTTCCAAATCTTCAAAGACTTGAATGTGGAGATCAGTTTCGCGAATGCTCTTCTCTTGATGCCCAAACTTGCTTCTACGATTAAGGGATTGCTTACAAACAAGGAGAAACTATATGAGCTTGCTACGACATCTCTGAAAGAGAATTGTTCAGCGGTTATCCTCAAGAAACTTCCCGAAAAGTTAGGAGACCCCGGCAAGTTCCTCATTCCATGTGATTTTCAAGGAATTGTTCAATGCTCCGCCTTGGCTGATCTTGGTGCAAGTATTAATTTGATGCCAAAATCAATCTACGAGAAGCTTTCGTTACCCCCACTTACCCCAACGTGTATGACTCTCGAGCTAG
Source organism: Chrysanthemum makinoi (assembly GCA_910596185.1). Lineage (NCBI taxonomy): Eukaryota > Viridiplantae > Streptophyta > Magnoliopsida > Asterales > Asteraceae > Chrysanthemum > Chrysanthemum makinoi. The sequence continues at coordinate 1,310,132 of OU343217.1, read as the reverse complement.
CCGATCGTTCTACGACCCGTCCAAAGGGTATAGCCGAGGATGTTTTTGTCAAAGTGGGGGAGTTCTATTTTCCCGCGGATTTTGTTGTGGTAGATTTCGATGCCGACCCTCGAGTACCCATTATTCTTGGGAGATGTTTCTTAAAGACCGGTCGTGCCTTAATTGATGTGTTCGAAGGAGAGATTACGTTGAGAGTTAATCAAGAAGCCGTCACATTCAACATTATCAAACAACGAGGTACTTCTCAAATTTCGACGATGCTTCCATCAATCGAATCGACGTTATTGATGTTTCTTGTGAGGAGTACGCTCAAGAAGTTCTCGGTTTTGCTAACAATTCTACTTCTTCTGATTCACCTTCTTTTCTAAATTCTGAACAACCTTCTGAATCAATCATTGCCGACTCTTCCCCCTCTCTCACTCCTTTCGAGGGAGGTGACTTCCTTTTGGAAGAGATCGATGAGTTTCTTGCTAATGATGAATCGATTCCACCGGGAATTGATGATGGTTTTTATGATTCGGAGGGAGATATTCTTTATCTTGAACAATTGTTAAATGAAGATCCGTCACCGTCACTCCCTCCGAAGGAAATTACGATTGAAGAAATTAAAGAAGTACAAACATCTAACGAAAAACCTCCGGAGCACGAACTCAAAGATTTACCTCCTCATCTTGAATACGCTTTTCTTGAAGAACCGAACAAGTTTCCCGTCATCATTGCTAAAAACCTAAAAGATGAGGAGAAAACCGCACTTTTGGATATTCTTCGAAAACATAAGAGTGCCATCGCTTGGCAAATTTCCGATATCAAAGGCATAAACCCTCGTTTTTGTACTCACAAGATCTTAATGGAAGACGATTGCAAACCCGTTATTCAACAACAACGTAGGGTTAATCCGAAAATTCATGAGGTTATCAAAAAGGAAGTTCTTAAACTCCTTGACGCCTGAATCATTTATCCAATCTCCGATAGCTCATGGGTTAGCCCTATCCATTGTGTCCCTAAGAAAGGTGGCATGACCGTCGTTGCCAACGAAGATAATGAATTGATTTTCACACGCCTCGTCACCGGATGGAGGGTGTGTATTGATTATCGAAAATTGAATGATGCTACTCGTAAGGACCATTTCCCGCTACCTTTTATGGATCGATGCTCGAACGCGTTTAGCGGGAATGAGTTCTATTACTTCCTCGATGGTTTTTCTGGTTACTTTCAAATTCCGATTGATCCGCAGGATCAAGAGAAAACGACTTTCACGTGCCCTTATGGAACGTTTGATTACCGACGCATGCCATTTGGCTTATGCAATGCTCCCGGTACATTCCAAAGGTGCATGATGGCTATTTTTCATGACATGATCGAGAAGTCTATGGACGTTTTTATGGACGATTTCTCGGTTTATGGAGATTCTTTCACGTCTTGCCTCTCTCATCTAGACCACATGCTCAAACGGTGTGAAGACACCAACTTGGTATTGAATTGGGAGAAGTGCCATTTCATGGTTCGAGAGGGCATTCTCCTCGGCCATAAGATTTCAAAATCTGGGATTGAGGTCGACCGAGCTAAAGTCGACGTTATAGCTAAACTCCCTCATCCCACTACCGTCAAAGGTATTCGAGTTTTTAGGTCACGCCGGTTTCTATCGCCGTTTCATCCAAGATTTCTCTAAGATAGCCTGCCCTCTGACCCATCTCCTCGAGAAGGATGCTCCGTTTATCTTCACCAATGAATGCGTTGAAGCGTTTAATTTTCTCAAAAAGAAATTAACTGAAGCTCCGATCTTAGTTGCCCCCGACTGGGATTTGCCCTTTGAGCTTATGTGTGATGCAAGTGATTACGCAATTGGGGCAGTCTTGGGGCAACGTAAATCGAAACATTTTCAACCCATACACTATGCGAGTAAGACATTGTCTGAGGCCCAACACAATTATACGACTACTGAAAAAGAATTATTGGCCGTTGTTTATGCTTTCGAGAAATTTCGACCCTACCTTGTCTTATCAAAGACCATAGTGTATACCGACCATTCTGCCCTAAAGTATCTTTTGGCAAAGCAAGATGCTAAGCCACGATTACTTCGGTGGGTTCTCCTCCTTCAAGAGTTTGATGTTACTATTCTTGACAAAAAGGAGCGGAGAACCTTGCTGCCGATCACCTTTCTAGACTTGAGAATCCCCATCAAAGTGTGCTCGAGAAAAAGGAGATCACGGAAACATTTCCTCTTGAGACACTTGGGATGATTGCTAAGAAAGACCCAAACACCCCATGGTTTGCCGACTTTGCAAATTACCATGCGGGCAATTTCATCGTGAAAGGGATGTCGTCCCAACAGAAGAAAAAGTTTTTCAAAGATGTTAAGCATTATTTCTGGGACGATCCCTACTTGTTTAAGATTTGTGCGGATCAAGTAATCCGGCGGTGTGTTCATGGCCAAGAGGCTCTTGATATTCTTAATGCTTGCCATAACGGACCCACTGGTGGCCATCATGATGCAAGCTACACCGCTAAGAATGTTTTTGATTCCGGATTTTATTGGCCTACCATATATCGAGATGCTCATGATTTAGTTAAGTCTTGTGATTCTTGCCAACGTCAAGGGAAAATTTCGCAAAAGGATGAAATGCCACAAAATGCTATTCAAGTTTGCGAGATTTTTGACGTGTGGGGCATCGATTTTATGGGGTCATTTCCATCATCTAAGGGTAATAAGTATATCCTCGTGGCCATCGACTACTTATCTAAATGGGTTGAAGCGAAGGCGCTCCCCACCAATGACTCCGAGTAGTTGTTAAGTTTCGAAGAATTTGTTTTCCCGATTCAGAGCACCTCGTGCTATCATCAGTGATCGCGGTACCCATTTCTGTAATGAACAATTTGCTAAAGTTATGGCTAAATATGGAGTTACCCATCGTTTTTCTACCGCGTATCACCCGCAAACGAGCGGATAAGTTGAGGTTTCCAATCGTGGTTTGAAAAGGATTTTAGAAAGGACTGTAGGAGAAAATCGAGCTTCATGGGCCGATAAGTTAGATGATGCATTATGGGCTTTCCGCACCGCATACAAGACACCCATTGGGTGCACCCCATTTAAGTGGGTGTATGGAAAAGCTTGTCACTTGCCCATCGAGCTCGAGCATAAGGCATTCTGGGCCTTGAAACATGCAAACTTTGATCTTAAGACCGCGGGTGATCACCGGAAAGTTCAATTGAATGAATTAAATGAGCTTAGGGATCAGGCTTACGAGAATTCTTTGATTTTCAAAGAGAAGACGAAGAGGATTCATGATGCTAAAATCAAAAACCGCGTTATCAACGTTGGTGATCAAGTTCTCCTCTTTAACTCTCGCTTGAAGATATTCTCGGGCAAACTCAAAACCCGTTGGTCAGGACCATTCACCGTTGCTCAAGTTTTCCCTTATGGAACGGTGGAGCTTTCTCAGACCGATGGCCCAAATTTCAAGGTGAATGGTCATCGTGTGAAACATTATTTTGGAGGGGACATTCCATCTATGGTTGTCCCGGATCTCCAAACTTTCCCTAAGGACAACTGAATTCGGGGATCGAGTCAAGCTAGCGACTCGGTGACCAAAAATAGTAGTGCTTCGTGGGAGGCACCCCATGCTTATCTCTATCTTCTTTCTATTTTCTAATAAGTGACGTGAAGGGGTTAACCTCTTCAATTTCTCGTATTTGGTTGTTTGTGATGTTGTGTTTAGGATTTCACCGATATGAAGACTCTCGTGCTCGAAGTTTGTCTTTTCTCCACTCGAGTTTCATGTTCGTTGCTGATGGAAATCCTATATCCGAAATCTTATCGACTAACGTTTATCTTCTAGCATACTTAATAAACGGCTTTTAGATTTTCGTTGATACCCTTGCCTTTAAACATTGAGGACAATGTTTCGTTTTAGTCTGGGGTAGGGTAATCTTCGATTTGATTTGACCGCACTTGCTTATTTTTGTCGTTTACTCTCGCAACCCCGTTTTTCCCTAGAAAATGAAAAATTGTGCAAATATGAGAAAATTTAAAATTTTTTGTAAGCTTTTGTTAGTTTTATGATCGAAAAGTTCTTGCTAGTCTCTTAGAAGTTTCTTTAAATATGCGTTTTCTTGAAATAGCGTTTGCTAATTGCTTAGACAAGAGGCTATAAAATGCGATTCTAGCTCACAAGGCCAAGAATTTGCAAGTCTCCCTAAGTGATTTTAAATATGCGAAGCTTTAACAAGAATTTGCTAGTTTCTAATAAGTGACTTTAAAAATGCGAGACTTGAGATTATTTGACGAAGCATTCGCTAAGTTAATATATGTTTTGACACCTTGTTGACTTTCCACTGGTGAGAGTAGGAATAGAATTCTGACTTGACGGGCGTGTTGAGCCCTAGCTTGTTCCCTTAACCATAGATAATCAAAAAATTATCGGCTAAGCATCCGCGGATCTCATTATTTGGGATTTTAAATTTGCGGAGATCGAGGAATGATAGAGTTACTTATGAGTTTAGATGCTAAGCGTGGAGTAGATGGTTCTCTTTAGAGCCCATCGGAGGTACTTATGGCTTTTTGTTCCCACAAAATTGTTTCACCCCATATCTGTTAAATAATAATTAGAGATGTTGAGTTTTTGGCGATAGTTAGTTCTTTATACTTCTTTAGAGAATCTTTGCCCATGAGAGTTGGGTACACATCAAGGTACTGTCAGTGTTGCGGTGTAATAGACAACTGATTCTGATAGTTTGTCGCTATTGTTTCTATTGGTATAAAAGCCGTAGGATTCGGAGTTTGGCACAAAATTAACATGAAATAAAGCCCAAATGTATTAAAGTTGAAAAAATCCAAAGCCATAAAAGTTGTCATAGACTTCTAAAAAGGCAGAGGAAAATCAAAAGTCATAATAAGACTTCTGATAAAACGGTAATCCCATTGAGTTAGTGGTTGAAAAGACCAAGGGCCTAAATTGCAAAAAAAAAATGCAAATGTCTTTGAAATAAGTGTTAAGCCAAACTTTGAATCCGGGAGATATCTTCCTAAATCATGTTAAATTAGAACCTTGATGTGGACCTCATTCTTATGTGCAATGCTTTTCGAGGGAAGATGGATAACTAATTATCGACTTAGCTTTATATCTTTATCGAAATAAAAGTTATCGAAACGAGGAACTTGAAGAAATTCATTTCTCACAAAAATAAAAAATCTAGAGGCAAATAGGAAAGTGGGAGCAAAAGGTAATTACACAAGTAACTTCCATGGGTAGTGTTAGCATCTAGAGTCATATGTAACAATGATTTCGATTTTACGCTTATTTTGGGGACTTGTGAAAAATCAGGGACGATGTATTCTATCCGTATGGTCACTTCACGCTGTGTTGTGTTTCCTACTCCATGATCCTAACGTGTCGTTTGAAAAATGTTGGAGTTATTGATCGACATGAAAGTTCAATAAACCATCACTCATAATCTGAATGTGGTTAATTGTAATATCTATACATGTGAATAAGAAAGGTAAACGGGGCGTTTTTAGAACTAGGGGTTCTTAATCTCTTTTGAGGAATCTTTGCTACTTCTTCATAGGTTTAGTAGAAAGAGATTGAAATCCTTGGTTTTAGAAATGTGAGTTGATTGCATTGCGTGGGGACACGACAATGGTCTCGTCTGGGGTATTTTGATATGTGCTAAAACACATATCTTTTCATTATCAAAATCAGACCTAAAATAACCAAGAAAGAGCCGTTTATGTCTAATATTTGATGGTTTCTTGAGTTTATGCATGTGCAGGTACGGATATGATAAAACACACAAAAAGAAGCCAAATCAGACGAAAACCCGAGCACGAGAGATTAAGAGTGCTAAAGCTTGAGCCGAAGGTCAATTATGCATTTGTGAAGATTTCTACTCTCGAGGATGATTTTTGAAGATACGATCAAGTTTGCGAATTATCGAAATAGTCCCTGAACTTTCAGTTATTGGCAGAATATACCCTCAAGTTTCATAATTGGCAAAATCAGCCCTTGTTTTATTGGAGATTGACAAGATTGACCCTTGGATTGCATTTTCATAATTTCATGTTAGGTCCCTGGAAATACAGATTTGGCAATTTTGGCCCTTATGTTACACCTTGGATCAAATTTCTATCCTAAATTAGTCCTAAGCCCATTTAAATCCAAGCCCAAATAAACAAACCAACCCTTATACCCGGTATATCCAACCCGTTACCCATTTTAATCCTTTAACCCGGTCAACCAGTCAACATAAAACGAAATATACTTAAAAAATCCATAGCGCCAAAACATTTTACCCAATTTCCCCCCCAAACCCAGATTTACATGAACCCTAAAACACCCTTCGATCAATTAAGCCAATTCACTACAATTAAGGGTAATTTCGTCCTTTCCCTGACACCTTATGACACACCTGACACATGTGGAGTGCCAGGTCATCAATCCGTGTGGTGTTCTCTCTTTTGATTGGTCAATGTAATATTTGCACACGATCCAATGGCTAAGATTGCTGGGATGAGGTGTAAAATGATCCAAGGGACTAAAATGAACGAGAGAAAGCACAAATGCAACCTTCTGGATCCTTCTCAAACTTGGAGCTCAAGTATAAATACCCCCTTGTAATCACAGTTGTAGGCATGTAATCTCTGAGTAGTTTTCGAAATATTTTAGCTTAATTTAGTTAATTGTATTCATTTTCAGCATATTGTAATTTCATTTAATTAATAGAAATCAGTTTTTCATTTAATCTCTCATTCCCAATTTTCATTCCGTTTTAAATTCCTAGTTAGCTTATTTAGTACAATATAATCTCTGTTTCAGCTCATTTAAGTACTTTTCAGCTTTTGTTTCATGATAACAAAAATATAAAAAAAATCTAAAAAATAAAAAAATCTCTCAAAAATATAAAAAAATATAGTAAAGTTGTGTTCAGATTGATTTCAGTTATGCAAATTGTTTTCATAAGCCATTATAAGCTTCTCAGTAGCTTATTGATTGCTTATAAAAGTCTCTACACAGTTTTTACTCTCAAACCATACTCAATCAACAAAAGTCAACTGGAAGCTTAATATGGTTTTGGATATGGAATTGGGTGATCAGTAATTTGGATTTGGGTTGGATTTGGTTTGAAATAGTGTAGTTTGGTTCTGAGATAAGCTTCAATAAGCTGGACTTCATGTGAGTATTATTTCAAGTTTAAACTCATAACTGTTTTCTTTGCACTTTTGTGTTACTCTTTGCTGTAGTTTATTTATCATAATTAGATCAATTGTTAGTAGCTATTTGACTGTTAAAACTTAGGTAGTTGCTGTTTTGATTTGAAGTTAGGATTAAGATAGAGAAGATTGCATTTTTTATAACTAGTGTTTGGATCATAGGTTAAATCTGTGTTAGAGGTTGATCTTGTGGGAGTTTACTGTTTCATAGTTAGTAATTAGGTCCATTCAGTAGTTACAGATCATAAAATTACACTCTAGTTCATATAATAGTCAAAATTGTCTTCATCAGCTTCTAATTTGCATATAAGTAGGATTTAGATCATCAAAACTTGCATATAGGTTTAGAATTAGTGACTCTAGCTTATTTCAGTCATATTTTGTCTTAAAACATCAGTTTCATTCCATTTTATAAGTTCTCAATCTCACAAAAGTCAAGTTTGCATAACTATGCTAAATAGTCAAAAGTGTCAAAAGTGTTTTTTCACAAAACTTTATTGAATTTTCATTGATTCATTGTTGATTCAAAATTAGTGAAATTCTGGGATAAATAAGTTTAATTGGTCAAGTTTTGAAAACTGATTTTTGTCAAATTTTTGGAAAGTTCAATAAGCACTTAATCAGCTTCCATTTATGCTACTTTTGCCCTGTTCACACTCAGTTTAACTGAGTGTGAATCAGGCCTTATTGCAGAACTTGCACAGGGCTCAATTTAACAAGATAGGATCCCAAATTTGGTTTAGCAGTCATTTGTTTGGAGGTCTTGAGTTCTCTATTTCTGGTTTTCAGTTTGGAGCTCTAGAATAGCTTATAAGGTAGCTTAAAGTAGGAAGGTCATAAGCTGTTTTCAGCATAATAATCATCAAGTCATTTCAGTTTAGCTTGCACTCTAGAGGTTTAGGTCTGTTGAAATAGGATAGTATTAAGTAGATTTAGCATTATCTAGTAGCTTTTATCATTTGGTGCCCTTCTAGAGCTTTTTAGCTTATTCTAAGTGCTTATTCTCTAGCAGTTTACACTACAGCTTCAATTTCTCACACATAAGCCATAGTTTTTATAATTTTCATAAATTTAGAATATTATTTTAGACTTTTCCTGAATTTTTCATAATTTTTAGTTACTGTTTACTATTTTTCTTGATTTAAATCAGTTTTTAGTATTTTTTAAATAGCATTTAATACATTTAATTCAGATAAGTTTCAAAAAAATAATTTTTCAAATTTCCTAGATTAAGAAAAATATAAAAAGCAAAAAAATAATTTTTTCAGATTTTTCCTAGTTAAATTTATAATTTTTAGTATTTAAATTAGTTTTAAATAGTTTTTAATTCATAGAAATTCGAAAAATCATCAGAAAAATACAAAGTCAGTTTTGAAAAGTCTTTTTAGTTATTTTAGATTTTTGAAAAATAGTTTCATAATTTTCTCACTCATTTTCATAATTCTTAGTTATTTATTTATATTTTTAAAGTTTAAAATTAGTTTTTAATTCAAATAAATATAAGAAAAATCATAAAAATTAGTTTTAAATCTCAGTTAAGTTTTTAATTTCATTTTTAGAGTAAAAGTAATTTTAGATCATTTTTAGGACTTAGATTAGACGTAGTTGCATTTAATTCACGTTTCATTAATTACGTTTTATTACTTAGGATTCCCCGTAGTTTAATTTCCCTTAATTGCTTTCCCATTTCCCGTAGTTCTTATAAATCAAAAATCCAAAACATCAAGCATTTTAATAACGAACCAATAACGACGTTGCCCATTCACACCTCGTTGGGAAACGACTCGGATTTCCTAATCCGTATCACTATCACTCACGGGATTTGATTCATTATCCTTTTTCCTAAAGGGATTTTAAATCATTTTTTGTGGTTATTTTTGATAATCGATATTGTGGTTTTATCCATACAAACACACCCCTAAACCTCAACAAATCAACTGTATGATTTGATAGATTCCCTACACAGTTGCAAGTAAGGGGACGGGAAACCTGTGAGCTCCCACTTTCTGGAAATGATGAGTTACATGTACCAGCTCGGGAGACTCAATTACGTCTACCCTAATGACATACAAATTGGCCTTATCAACAGATCCCTTAACAAGGAGTTTGATGGTTTTGTGCGCAATTACAATATGCATTGCACGGGGAAGACAATTAGTGAGGTACATGCGATGCTCATTAACTACGAGAAAGGTTTGCCCAAGAAGGCTCCTACACCTACGGTACTTGCTATTCAAAAGGGTAGGATTTCTAAGCCTAATAAGCCGCTAGCGAACAAGAAAGGGAAAGGTGAGGGTAAAGTTGATAAGGGAAAACAAGTTATGGCTTATCAACAAGAACCCAAGAAGTACCCTCCAAAAAAGCGTGAGAATCCTAAAAAGGATCGGGCTTGTCATCACTTTGCGGAGGTAGGACACTGGAAGAGGAACTGTCCACTCTACCTCGATGAGTTGCGTACTAAGAGGTATAAAAATGCTGGCACTGTTGCTAGCACTTCAGGTACTCTTTTGATGATAGAATTATTCCTGGGTATATGATACTGGATGTGGTATTCACATTTGTAATACACTACAGGGACTTAGAGGTGCAAGGAAGCTCGCCTATGGACAACAATACATGCACGTGGGTAATGGAGCACATGCAGTTGTTGAAGCTATAGGAACGTTTGATTTAGTTTTACCTTCGGTTTAGTCTGTCTTTGAACGATTGTCATTACACGCCTTCTATAATTAGGGGTGTCATTTCGGTTTTCTTGTTAAAAGATATTGGTTTTATTCATACATTTACTGATTATGGAATTTCGGTTTCTTTAAATAAAGTTTTTTACTTTAATGTTATTCCAGTAAATGGTGTGTTTGAGATTGATATGCATGATAATGTGATTGATAAAAATAATTCTGTTTTTAGCATCAATAATAAAAGAATCAAAAGTGATTTGGATTCTTCATATCTTTGGCATTGTAGACTTGCTCACATAGGCAAGAAATGCATGCAAAAGCTGCAACACGATGGGCTTTTGCAAGACATCAATGATGAATCATTTGATAAATGCGAATCTTGGATATATGGGAAGATGACCAAGAAACCTTTTACAAATAGTTTAGAAAGGGCTTATGATCTTCTTGGTGTGATACATACTGACGTGTGTGGACCACTAAGACATGTGTCAAAGAAGGGTGCTAGCTACTTCTTAACCTTTTACTCGATGATTTCAAATCGTTATGGTTATATTTATTTACTTAAACATAAACAGGAAGTCTTTGAAACATTTAAGGTGTTCAAAAGTGAAGTAGAACTGCAACTAGGAAAGAAGATTAAAGCTCTTCGATCCGATAGAGGCAGTGAATATTTAAGCCAAGAGTTTAAAGATTATCTTGCTGAGTGTGGGATTGTCCAGCAACTCACTTCTCCACATACTCCACAACAAAATGGCGTATCTGAGAGAAGAAATCATACATTGTTAGACATGGTGCGATCAATATTTAATCTTACAACTCTTCCCTTATCATTTTGGGATTATGCTTTAGAAACTGCTATTCGCATTTTGAATATGGTTCCAACTAAGAAGGTTGATAAGACTCCTTATGAAGTGTGGTATGGGAAAGCTCCCAACTTGTCTTACTTAAAGGTTTGGGGTTGTGAGGCGTTTGTTAAACATGACTCAGCTGATAAGCTACAACAAAGATCTGTTTAGTGTATTTTCGTAGGATACCTAAAGGAAACTATGGGTTACTACTTTTACTTTCCACCTGAAAACAAAGTAATTGTTGCTAGGTATGGAGATTTCCTTGAAAGAGATCTCATATCTCATGAATTCAGTGGGAGAGATTATGATCTGGAATATGATCAAGAAGATACATCACCTTCTAAAAACACTAGCCAACCTCAAGTAGAACCTGAAAGTCTGAGTGTTCCACCTGAAGTTGAAGTGGTTCCCATTCGTAGATTCGCAAGGGCTACGCGTGCACCTGAGCGTCTATGTCTCAACGTAGAAGCTGAGGAAAATATGTTAGGGGATCTTGGTGAACCTGCTAACTATAAGGATGCTATGATGAGTCCTGAAAAGGATAAATGGCAAGCCGCAATGAATGAGGAAATGCAATCCCTGAGAGATAACGAAGTCTAGATAGAGGTTGACTTACCTCCAAATTCTAAGGTAGTTGGAACTAAGTGGATCTATAAGATAAAGACTGACATGGATGGCAATGTACACACCTATAAAGCTCGTCTTGTAGCTCAAGGGTTTACTAAAACTTTTGGGATAGACTACGAGGAGACATTTTCTCCTGTAGCAGACATTAGAGCTATTAGGATTCTTATAGCCATAGTTGCGTATTGTGACTATGAGATATGGCAAATGGATGTCAAAACTGCCTTCTTAAACTGTCGCCTAGATGAGGACATTTATATGGCGCATCCTGAAGGGTTTGTGAATCCAAAATTTCCAAAGCGTATATGCAAACTTCAAAGATCCATTTATGGGTTGAAGCAAGCATCAAGGCAATGGAACAAGAAGTTTGATGAAGAAATCAAAAAATTTGGTTTCACTCAAAAACTTGATGAGCCATGTGTATATCACAAAGCTAGTGGGAGTAATGTTATTTTCCTTATCTTATATGTCGATGACATATTGATCATGGGAAAAGACATTCCAAGTTTGCAAGATGTAAAGTCTTATCTTGGAAAGTGCTTTTCTATGAAGGATTTAGAGGAAGCAGCATTTATTCTTGGAATCAAGATATATCGAGATAGATCAAGGCGGTTGATTGGACTAAGCCAAAGTACTTACATCGATAAAATATTGAAGAGATTCAATATGCATAATTCCAAGAAGGGATATTTGCCGATGCAAGCTGAACATGGCTTAAGTAGTGAACTATGCGCGTCAACACCTGAAGAGGTGGCACACATGAGAAAAGTTCCTTATGCTTCGGCTGTAGGATCTATCATGTATGTTGTGAGATGTACAAGGCCTGATGTGGCGTTTGCACAAAATATCACCAGTCGATATCAACAGAATATAGGTGTGAAACACTAGCATGCTGTTAAGAACATTCTTAAGTATCTAAGGGCTACTAAAGAAATGTTTCTAGTGTATGGTGGGAATCCAGATGCAGAACTTGATGTTACAGGTTTTTGCGATGCGTCTTTCCAAACTAATAAAGACGATAAGAAGTCTCAAACGGGATATGTCTTTGTCATTAATGGAGGAGTAGTTGACTGGAAGAGCAAGAAGCAGACAACGACTGCGATGTCTATTACAGAAACTGAGTACATAGCTGCTTCGGAAGCTGTTTGAATTAGGAAATTCATTTCGGGACTCGGAGTAATGCCCTCAATCGAATTACCTTTAAATGTGTATTGTGACAACTTTGCTGCAATAACATTTGCCAATGAGGCTGGAGTCATGAAGGGTGCCATACATTTTCCTCGACGATATCACTATGTTCGAGAACAAGTCAAAATAGGTGAAATCAATCTACTCAAAGTTCATACAGATAATAATCTAGCTGATCCCTTTACGAAGCCTTTGCCAAAAGAAAAACTTACTGACCATGATGATGGGATAAGACTTCTTTTAGCTAGTAGTTTCATGCAGATATGTGATTAGTATTTGGATAAGGGATGTTATGAACAAATATTATTTTAATGAAATAAAATAGTTGTTTATGTTTATTTTTCATTTTGTTAATATTATATCTTATATTTGCATGTTTAATCCGTGAATGACTTATGTTATTCTAAATAGTCCGTTGTTGATCAATGATGTGGGAATGTCATTGAATTAAGACAAATATGAGTTTTGGTAGAATATACTTAAAGTATATTGATGTGTGGGACATACCAAATTCACATGATATTCAATGAATTGAATATAGGACCGATCCCAACTTTACATGATTATACTTATTGATCTTTGTCATTAAGTAAATCATGAAATGTTTATTCTCAGACTTGAGATACCAAATAATTGTTATGAATGTAGTGCACTTGTGTAAGATAGTCTAACGCTATCCGTAACTGGTAGTTATAAGGGCTATTTTCAGAAGTGTTACAAAATTCATGAGTTATTTTTGTAGTCAAGAGAATTTGTTCGTTTGTATTTGTTTCAAAGCATAATACTATTTTGGGCCCCTCGTAGGGTTGACAAGATGTTTGTATGGCCATACCCAAGATCTATCTGGAATACGTTCAGATGATTTGGTAATCTTTTTCAATCAGATATAACGAGAAACAAAATATTAACTTATGAAATGACTTGATCGATATTCATAGTTAATGTAGCATTAGTAGCAAAATGATAAGTAAAAATGATGAATCATTAAATGGTTTTCCAGGATACCATACTCTATTCGATATGGGGGCATTGGCGTGTTAGGCTAGACAGCTAAACCAATGTCATTACTATATTAAGTAATATCCAAGTGGGAGCTGAAAGGTTTATGGATATAATTTAATATGCGTATGACTGGATTCGAACTCGAGACTTAGGGATTGCACACATTACGTATGAGAGTTGATGTTAAAGTAATTAATATATATAAACGTTATTGTTATTCTTTATTTGTCACGAAATAAAATATAACGATAGTTAATATCTAACGAGGTTAGACTAACGGTCGTTAAATGTAAACCTCAAGGACTAGAGATGAAATTAGTGGACAAGAAAATTTTAGAACCCCTCCTTGGGTACCATGGCCGGTCGTGGCTCCCTAAAGCCCAAGGGGAGAGTTTTCTTGGTCACCAAGTTAAGTTACCTATAAATACAATCCCTTGTATTCATTCATAACCTAACATTGGATCACTTAGAAACCTAATTTCTTCTCCTCTCCTCTCCTCTTGTTGCTTGGCAGATCGTGTACCTCCCTCCCCATAGGGATTCGATTTTCTAACTTCAAGATACAAGTGTTTGGTTTTATTTGTGATTCAATAACCTAGATTTTCACATCAAATCGATATTAGTACGTGTGTACAAGAATGAAGGACGAATACAATTGTGTTTGTGGAGATTTGTGGGTGTCAACTTATGTGGGTCGAATTATTTTAAACCCTAAGTTAGGGTTTGGGTTTTTGTTCCTCGTTCACGTTATCGTGTGTTTCTTGAATTGCTAAAAGGTTTGCATATTCTTTTATTCGGTTAATTCAATTACAAGTATTATTCCTATTACTTCCGCTGCATGCTTTGATGATGTTTATTTTATTTTTATAATTGTTATGATTAGTAAAATCCAAGATATAGTGGGTTTAACACTCCTCATACATTAACTGTAAAAATAAGTGATGCATCAATTAGTTATAGGCACTGAATAAATACTTGTATTCTTTAATTTTTTGTATTTAAATTGTCTTAGTGCATTTAATGAAAATAAAAACTGCAATTTTTTCTATTATAAACAGTATACCTGTAACAATCAATGATAAATCGTGACGTCACACATAAACAATTATTTATGGATATATATTACCGAATCTGGTAATCTTATGCTCACCATATTACGAAAGTGTGTGAACATGACAAAAAAAGCATTTCATATATCATTCACATATACGTGTGTGAAAACCATTTCAATATCATGCAGATAAGTTGACCTAATAACCTTATATAAATGTAACATTTGTACCATATATTCAAACCACACTTAAGAAAAACAACCAACTTCCAAGCATCCATGGCATCTAATAACACCACTAGTTCTCCACACGGCGCGGTTAGCATGGAAGTACCATTGAAAACGTCCGCACCACCACCGGAGTATGCCTCACGTGGTAGTAGTTTCAAGAAACATGCGGTTCTTGATGTGTTCTTGAGGGCTGTGGTGTTTGCAACTGCTTTGGCTGGTGTCATTCTTATGTTGACTGCTGAACAAACGAAAACGTTCCTCGTTGCCCCGGGGTTATCGATAACTAGAACTGCGAAATTCAGTCACTCGCCAGCTTATATGTAAGTGTTGCAAGTTTTTAATAGTCTAAACACTGCCTTACATATATTATCTTTGGGACAGGCAGGGGCGGACAAAGGGGGTTTCCGGGGTGCACATGAACCACATGGATTTTTCTTGCGTAGTGTAAAATTATGTCAAATATACCGATTTTTACAAAATGAACATGGTCCTGCAGACAGGCCTGTGTGTCGGTCAACTTTGCTGGTTATCAATGTTTTGCAAGACGATTATACACTTTTGTCAAAATAAGTGTCTAACAGTTGATAAAGTTATGTTGAATAGGGAAAGGGAAAATGTATACATTATTTAACATGATATCCAACTAGCTACTTGCTAGCTGATTAGTACCAGTAGTTTTTAATGTCTTAAAGTCAAGAGTACTAATAAAAGCTTTATAATTGATTTTATAAGTTTTCAATTTCGACGACTATTTCTTGTTGGCTCAAACTCATATATTGTTCTTATGCAGATACTTTGTAGCAGCAATGTCCGTGGCTGCTTTATACGGTCTCATCAGTGGTTTCATATCAGTTATCGCGTTGATGAAACCCGGAGGAAACTCCGCGAAGCTAATGTTTCATCTTGTGATACTTGATGCGGTAAGCACTTGAATCATACGTACTTATTTAAGTTGATACAACATAATATTGAGCACTATTTGGTTTAACGTTATCATAGTTCTTTAAGGAGTACCACAACCAAGTGGTTCATGGTTCAAATTTTATTAAATAACTTGGGTGTGTGAGTTAGCAAATAATTTTTTATAATAATGCAAGTAGGCAATTTTAACCTACCACCATGGTAGACTAATCTAATGGTTAGCCAATAAGGCAAACTTATATCCTCACACATGGTCTAATGTTCAAACCTCACTAGTTATATATTCTGGCGTCAATAAGAAAAATGAAGGACTTATTTAAGCCGTGTACATCTGAGTAAAAAAACTCATTTTCCTCGAGTAACCTGAATTAGAAAAACCCGATTCGTTTATCCTTTTAAAATAGTTTCTGTTTTATGTAACATATTCATAAATACATATGGTCTTAAATCCAGATTGTTATCATACACAATGCATAGTTTGTTTGCAGAAGCAAGTAAACTAATTAACTTACACTCGATGTGTTTCCATCGTGCAGCTGCTTTTGGGTATTGTGGCTTCAACAACAGGAGCATCAGGAGGAGCTGGATACATTGGACTTAAAGGAAACTCTCATAGCAATTGGAATAAGATCTGTAACCGATTCGGTTCCTACTGTCACCACTTTGCAGCCGGGATTCTTTTGTCACTCATATCCGCCATATCACTTCTTTTGCTTGTTTGGCTCTCCGTTTACGTCCTTTCCAAGAAGATCGCTAGGCGATAGTTACGTTTGTATCATTAACATTTCCCTGTATGAGTTTGATACAATATGATGTTATTCATCTTTTATGGTTTGATTTTTTAATGTAAATGTATTACTTTGTGCCGGTTTTGTGTTTGTGAAGTTGATGATTATTAGGCCTTGTTTGGTTCGTAGAAATGTGATATAATTATAACCTGATTTTCATTATGATCCTTTGTGAATTTCATTACGTTCCATGTTAAACAAAAGGAGGGAAAGTTTTGCACATTACAATTCATTTGACAGATTATAACTCTTTCGAAAACATTTTGCTTAACCAAACGGAGCTTAAACACTTAATTGATGGTTGATTTTGATAATGGTTCAAAGTATTAGTGGTCCAGCAAGTGTTGAAAACATAGGTTACTTAACTGGCCCGGTGCTAGATAACGTTAAGTAATAGATCATGTTTGATTTTCAATTGTTGGTTTGACTTTAGAACAATTTCATCCTTAGCTTCTCATGCACGTAGCACTTAGATTGTGACATAAGTTTGAAAGTGATATTACCGTATATTTTGAAAGACATAGCAAAAGAGAAGTTGTTATATCTGTTTTATCTAATTCATAATGTTATGGACTTATGGAAGCGACTCGATTGATTGCTCTATGGCTGCCTACGTATATACAGTTAAAAGTAGAAAATCAGTCGATGGAAGATTTCTTCTAAATAAAGGATTGATAGATCTATCGGCTTTCAACTTGGATTAACCTTGATATTTGTGGCAGTGGCATGGATCTACCTTCAACGAGATGCCGTGTTTGTTATGAGGCAATTGAAATGGCTCAACGCCTCTTTCTCGAGTGAGAAGTTGCTTCTGATCTTTGGAATTCGATTAAGGGTTGGTGGGATCTAGATCATTACTCGAACGATTTGATGACTCTCTTGTCTTGGGCCGATAGGGAAACCATCAACAACGATGCCAAATGTTGTCTTGGTTCATTTGAAGATATAGAAATCAGATTTGCGTTGATTTAAAACCTCCAAAGAAAGATAGTATGTTAGAAGAAGAGATCAAAGTGTTATGTCACTTGTTGATCCTTCACTAGAATAAAAAGGTTAATACGGATTGATTTGTATGGATGAGTGATCATATAATTTTTTGTACTAATACTTTGTAAATTTTCATCTAGCTCCTTGCAAGTTTATGTTTGATTATGGGAGTTGATACGCACGAAAACGACTAGAATTGTGTGAGCCTATGGGGGCACACATGTTAAACACGAGAGTACGTTATATACGTTTACTACTTGGACTATACTCGACCCCGTCTTTTGTCCAACTAATTTGACCCGATTACCCATTGGATCCAAAACCATTGACCGGTCAATAAGGATTGTTTGGATCGTGCATAATGGGCTAAGGAGAGTTGTGTTTGGATTAGGAAAGTGAAGTAACTTGGAGCTCAACTTTGAGCCTAAGTACACTAGGTTTTGGGGGGTATATATACCCCCACACCTAGCCATTCATTCCTACGCATATAATCCTTAAACTCTCATCAAATTCAATCGATTTATCCCCACTAAAATCCATACCTGATCGATTTTGTATAATCCGATTAGGGTTGTTTGGTTTTGTTCGAAAACCTAACTTGCATGTTCTTTGATCCAAGTTTTGTTAAGGTTTTCGTTTGATAGTTCTTGCATGCTCCTAGTTGATCGTTAAAGCAAGACAAAGGATTGGTTTTCTGATTGGTTAGTTCTCGGACAAAAGGGCAGAACATCTCGGACAAGTCTTGTCCGATATCGGATAGAACACAGAAGTTCTTCGGCTGTTGCTGTGGTTATCAGACATAAGAAAGAAAGTGTTTCAAGGGTTTTCTTGGTTCGTTTGTTCAATGTTTTCAAGGGTTGATTGGGTAAATGTTCACGACTAGCTTTATCGGGGCGTATTCGTGGTTAAGTGTTTGTGTGTGGACTCGTAGAGGTATTCGTTTTGAATACTTGGTTTCTTGTTTGTTAATTACTTGCGGGTGACTATGAGGGTTAGTTTTCTTAATCCCTTTTATTTAATATTATTTACCAATTGTGTGTTAATCTAATTGCATAAACTAGATCAAAATTTCGCTGCATACTCGTTGCGCTTCTTGGTTAACTAGATCTAAAATCCCAACAGTTTATAATATAATTTGCCGTTAAAAAAACTAATAAGTTTAAACAAACACCTAGTACATACTCTCAAAGATTTTGGTTTGTTGTTGAATTGTTGCACACATAATCTACATCTAAAGAGTTGACCAAGAATCAATTTTTTTTAACAGAGTTAATTGAAAACGATAAAAACTAGAATCAACACTAAAGCAAAACTAGTTGAGAATATCTATATAGTAAATTTGACCACGAACACCGTGTATGCAAGTTGGTGGCTGTTATTGGGATAAGAATGGCAATAAGGCAATAAATATAACTAGCAGGTATCTACGCAATGCGACAACGAGTATTTTGTAAGAGTTTTCTGAAAATAACCGTGTTTTTCGTTATTATGGTTTTCGTGTTAAATACTTTATAAATGGCAAGAACTGAAGGTTTGAGTAGTTTTAAGATGTATCAAAATAATTTATATAAAAATCGTAAAGTACTTGCACGATGTTGCAGCAATATAGCGGGAAAAAAACCCATGTAATAAAATTTTTTAACAAGTAATATTTTCTGCCGTACACTTTCGTGACAATAAACTATTTTGCGAGTAATGTTTCTCAGTAATTCAAAACAAATATCTAATTTTAAGTAAGAGGGAAAAACTTTACGTTTGTACTTTTATTTTCCCATGTGCTAAAACAAAGATAAATTGAAATGTAATATTAATCTAGTTACTTACATGCACTATAACTTATGAAAATATGTATTTATGATTTTTCATATACACGTCGTGGACTACAAAAGCGATAATCACACTCTCGATGTTGTTTACACCGCTGAGCGCATCCTCGGTTCTACCATCCGCTACCTTCTCCTTCTTTTATCATTGATTCTTTTGCTCATTCAATTTGCGTCATCCACCATTCATCAACTTAAATAATTTTTTTTCATTTTTTGTTGATATCTCACAATTTTTATGAGTTTCTGTGTATCATTGTCGAATCCACTAGAATAAGTGATGATTTCTTTTTCTGTGGGTATTTTATGTATGTGATATATTTTTGTATTGGTATATTTGTTTAGTTTTATAGGAGGACATCCCATGGTGCTTGATATTCGCTCACAATATCGTGATAGTTTTGGAATCGACGGAAGGATTAAACAATATTGGAAAAATTGGAGAGACGCTCTCGAAGACAATGGCCTCCGGGTTAGCCGAGAGAAGACATAATATCTAAGGTGTGACTTCAGTAGCTATAAGATCGCGCACAACGAAGAAGTGGATATATCTGTTTTGGAAACAAGATCTTACAACCAAGGGAGTCTTTTAGATATCTTTGGTCGATGATTCACAAATCCGAAGACGTATCCCTCCATAGTAAAGCAACCTGGATGAAGTGGAGGACGGCAGCATGTGAGTCCTATGTAATAGAAATGTCCCGCTCAAGCCAAAAGGAAAATTCTATTGAGTGGCAACTAGACCAACTATGTTGCACGGGTCAGAGTGTTGGCCTATTACGAAAGTCCAAGCAAATAGGGCGGAAGTGGTGAAATAAAGAATGCTAAGGTGGACTTGTAGTAAAACCATATTTGACATGATTTGGAATGGAAGTGGAAACTGGAAACTATCATAAAAAAGATGAGAAAAAGATGGTTGAGGTGATTCATACATGTTAGGAGAAGACCACAATCATTACCAATTAGAAGAGTGGAACCTTTGATAGTTGACGGCTTGAGGAGAAAGGGTAGACCAAAACTTAGATGGGAGGAGAAACTAAAGCATGTCATGAAAGAGCTTCTTTTGTTCGAGGATATGATCTCAGATATGAATGGAAGGCTATAATTAAATTAGGAGGTTAGATAGTGAAAGGTTTATGGATATAATTTAATATGCGTATGACTCGATTCGAACTCGAGACTTCGGGATTGTACACATTACGTATGAGAGTTGATGTTAAAGTAATTAATATATATAAACGTTATTGTTATTAATTATTTGTCACGAAATAAAACATAACGATAGTTAATATTTAACGAGATTAGACGTACGGTCGTTAAATGTAAACTACAAAGACTAGAGATGAAATTAGTCGACAAGAAAATTTTATAACCCCTCCTTGGGTACCATGGCCGGTCGTGGCTCCCTAAAGCCCAAGGGGAGAGTTTTCTTGGTCACCAAGTTAAGTTACCTATAAATACAATCCCTTGTATTCATTCATAACCTAACCTTGGATCACTTAGAAACCTAATTTCTTCTCCTCTCCTCTCCTCTTGTTGCTTGGCCGATCGTGTACCTCCCTCCCCATAGGGATTTGATTTTCTAACTTCAAGATACAATTGTTTGGTTTTATTTGTGATTCAAGAACCTAGCTTTTCACATCAAATCGATATTAGTACGTGTGTACAAGAACGAAGGACGAATACAATTGTGTTTGTGGAGATTTGTGGGTGTCGACTTATGTGGGTCGAATTATATTAAACCCTAAGTTAGGGTTTGGGTTTTTGTTCCTCGTTCACGTTATCGTGTGTTTCTTGAATTGCTAAAAGGTACGCATATTCTTTTATTCGGTTAATTCAATTACAAGTATTATTCCTAGTACTTCAGCTGCATGCTTTGATGATGTTTACTTGTTTTTAATAATTATTATGATTAGTAAAACCCAACAGTGGCATCACGAGCCGTTAATATGTTGTAATTAATTACCGAAACACATGAAAATTGAATCTTTATGATTATTACATGCTTTTATTGGTTTCTAGGGTTTTGAAAATTGAAACCCTAATTTTTTATATTTGGGTAGATTACCCTTAATTTATTTAATTAGGTTTTATTTTTTGTAAAACTCGTAGAAACCCTAGGATTGCATGTATATTTTATGTGGTTTTAATGAATAATTGTTATGTGCCTTGTATTATGCGTATCTTGGGATTATTATTGTTATAAAGAATCCATGGTGGAACATGCATGTTTTGCCATGGATTATTGGTTTATTAATTGTTAAGTGATATACACATATTTATTAGTTTGATAAATATTAAATTGGGGAAGACCTCAATACATCTAATAAAAATTCGTCATGTGCAATATGGTATATTATTAACTTTGACTTACGCAATCGACTTGTCGATGCATATGGCTCATCTACCTTGTTGGTGAAAGCCCTAGTTGATGTATGTACTATATTACACCTAGAATTGTTTATTAGGTTTTTCAAAATAATTATGCATGTGGTTAATTGTTTTACATATGTTAAATTGTTAAGTTATATGTTTATATTATTTGAGTTTGTTTAATTTTTATTAAAGTGTTTTTTTGTTTATATTGTATGACATGTTAGTAAGCAAAAAAGGGTTTTTATGAATAGAAAATTAAATGGACTAAATAATGGCGAAATTGATTTGTTTTTCTAAGTATTAAATCTTGAACTTTTAATCGACTGATGTGTCTGTACTAAATAGTTAGAACGACTCACCCACTAGAACAAACTCAAAATGGGGTTTAAAGAAGTGCGCACAGTCACACTGAAAGGATGTCTAAGTTTATGCTTCAGCGTTTACCTGGTCCTCTGCCTCCCTGTGCGTTCGATTGGAGCTACCTAGTATAACTATTCTATGTACGAAGCATCTTAGTGCAAAGTTGTAAGTTTCTCAACGCATCGATTAAAACTTTGTAGAATTTAATCTTAGCAATTAAAATATAAGTAGGTTTTTTTTATAAAATTTTATGTTATAGAGATGTATGCATGCTTCTTTATACATAAGTTTTGATTACACGTCAAAAATTGTACCCTTTAAATTTAAGTTTATGCCATCTAATGATATGAAACACTTGAAGTTGTAATTTAGTTATGTGAGACCTTGAGCTAGATTACGATAAAAAGGTGAATCTTTATGTTGTGTGAGACCTCAGCTTAAATAATTTGCAGTTTCTAAATTAGAAAACTTAATTAAGTTAGTTAGTGAGACCTACAATTTAAGGCATAAGATGGGATAAAACATTCTTACGTTTTACATAATTGTTTGGCAAAATTGTAAATCCCATATTTTCTAAGAATTGAAAACTTGTTTGTCAATTATTGTTTTTCAACAATTACCTATTCTATACTTTCACCACTAGCAGATCAACTGATGTGGTGAAACTATGATAATGTGGGTCCTAAATTCAAGAAAAGTTCTATGGTGAATATGAATATTGACCAAAGGGTATTTTATTTTCTTGAGTGTTTATTTATCGAAAGTACTAACTTTTGAACTTTTATTTTCTGTAGAAATGGCTCAAGCTGAATCTACTGCACTAGCCTCGTCGTTCAAATCTATGTTTGATCGAGAGAAATTGACTGGTAGCGCAAATTTCAATGATTGGTATTGGCAAGTCACAATTGTCTTGAGGGTTGCCAAAAGACTAGATTATTTGAACATGCCTTGTCCTCCTGAACCTGCAGCTGATGCTACTGCTGAAGCACGAGCTGCATGGCAAACAGAGTATGATAGACATAATGAGGTCGCCTGCATTATGCTTGGAAGTATGGCTCCAAACTTGCAAAAACAATTTGAGAATTACTTCCCTCAGAACATGCTCGCCGAACTTATTCGGTTGTTTGAAAAGCCTGTGACTGTAGAACTGTATGATTTGATAGATGCCCTACACAGTTGCAAGTAAGGGGACGGGAAACCTGTGAGCTCCCACTTTCTGGAAATGATGAGTTACATGTACCAGCTCGGGAGACTCAATTACGTCTACCCTAATGACATACAAATTGGCCTTATCAACAGATCCCTTAACAAGGAGTTTGATGGTTTCGTGCGCAATTACAATATGCATTGCACGGGGAAGACAATTAGTGAGGTACATGCAATGCTCATTGACTACGAGAAAGGTTTGCCCAAGAAGGCTCCTACACCTACGGTACTTGCTATTCAAAAGGGTAGGATTTCTAAGCCTAATAAGCCGCTACCGAACAAGAAAGGGAAAGGTAAGGGTAAAGTTGATAAGGGAAAACAAGTTATGGCTTATCAACAAGAACCCAAGAAGTACCCTCCAAAAAAGCGTGAGAATCCTAAAAAGGATCAGGCTTGTCATCACTGCACGGAGGTAGGACACTGGAAGAGGAACTGTCCACTCTACCTCGATGAGTTGCGTACTAAGAGGTATAAAAATGGTGGCACTGTTGCTAGCACTTCAAGTACTCTTTTGATGATAGAATTATTTGCTTTTTCTCATAAAATAAATTTCTGGGTATATGATACTGGATGTGGTATTCACATTTGTAATACACTACAGGGACTTAGAGGTGCAAGGAAGCTCGCCTATGGACAACAATACATGCACGTGGGTAATGGAGCACATGCAGTTGTTGAAGCTATAGGAACGTTTGATTTAGTTTTACCTTCGGGTTTAGTACTGTCTTTGAACGATTGTCATTACACGCCTTCTATAATTAGGGGTGTCGTTTCGGTTTTCTTGTTAAAAGATATTGGTTTTATTCATACATTTACTGATTATGGAATTTCGGTTTCTTTAAATAAAGTTTTTTACTTTAATGTTATTCCAGTAAATGGTGTGTTTGAGATTGATATGCATGATAATGTGATTGATAAAAATAATTCTGTTTTTAGCATCAATAATAAAAGAATCAAAAGTGATTTGGATTCTTCATATCTTTGGCATTGTAGACTTGCTCACATAGGCAAGAAACGCATGCAAAAGCTACAACACGATGGGCTTTTGCAAGAAATCAATGATGAATCATTTGATAAATGCAAATCTTGCATATCTGGGAAGATGACCAAGAAACCTTTTACAAATAGTTTAGAAAGGGCTTATGATCTTCTTGGTGTGATACATACTGACGTGTGTGGACCACTAAGACATGTGTCAAAGAAGGGTGCTAGCTACTTCTTAACCTTTACTGATGATTTCAGTCGTTATGGTTATATTTATTTACTTAAACATAAACAGGAAGTCTTTGAAACATTTAAGGTGTTCAAAAGTGAAGTAGAACTGCAACTAGGAAAGAAGATTAAAGCTCTTCGATCCGATAGAGGTGGTGAATATTTAAGCCAAGAGTTTAAAGATTATCTTGCTGAGTGTGGGATTGTCCAGCAACTCACTTCTCCACATACTCCACAACAAAATGGTGTATCTGAGAGAAGAAATCATACATTGTTAGACATGGTGCGATCAATATTTAATCTTACAACTCTTCCCTTATCATTTTGGGATTATGCTTTAGAAACTGCTATTCGCATTTTGAATATGGTTCCAACTAAGAAGGTTGATAAGACTCCTTATGAAGTGTGGTATGGGAAAGCTCCCAACTTGTCTTACTTAAAGGTTTGGGGTTGTGAGGCGTTTGTTAAACATGACTCAGCTGATAAGCTACAACAAAGATCTGTTTAGTGTATTTTCGTAGGATACCCAAAGGAAACTATGGGTTACTACTTTTACTTTCCACCTGAAAACAAAGTAATTGTTGCTAGGTATGGAGATTTCTTTGAAAGGGATCTCATATCTCATGAATTCAGTGGGAGAGATTATGATCTGGAATATGATCAAGAAGATACATCACCTTCTAAAAACACTAGCCAACCTCAAGTAGAACCTGAAAGTCTGAGTGTTCCACCTGAAGTTGAAGTGGTTCCCATTCGTAGATCCGCAAGGGCTACGCGTGCACCTGAGCGTCTATGTCTCAACGTATAAGCTGAGGAAAATATGTTAGGGGATCTTGGTGAACCTGCTAACTATAAGGATGCTATGATGAGTCCTGAAAAGGATAAATGGCAAGCCGCAATGAATGAGGAAATGCAATCCATGAGAGATAACGAAGTCTAGATAGAGGTTGACTTACCTCCAAATTCTAAGGTAGTTGGAAGTAAGTGGATCTATAAGATAAAGACTGACATGGATGGCAATGTACACACCTATAAATCTCGTCTTGTAGCTCAAGGGTTTACTCAAACTTTTGGGATAGACTACGAGGTGACATTTTCTCCTGTAGCAGACATTAGAGCTATTAGGATTCTTATAGCCATAGTTGCGTACTGTGACTATGAGATATGGCAAATGGATGTCAAAACTGCCTTTTTAAACTGTCGCCTAGATGAGGACATTTATATGGCGCAGCCTGAAGGGTTTGTGAATCCAAAATTTCCAAAGCGTATATGCAAACTTCAAAGATCCATTTATGGGTTGAAGCAAGCATCAAGGCAATGGAACAAGAAGTTTGATGAAGAAATCAATAAATTTGGTTTCACTCAAAAACTTGATGAGCCATGTGTATATCACAAAGCTAGTGGGAGTAATGTTATTTTCCTTATCTTATATGTCGATGACATATTGATCATGGGAAAAGATATTCCAAGTTTGAAAGATGTAAAGTCTTATCTTGGAAAGTGCTTTTCTATGAAGGATTTAGAGGAAGCAGCATTTATTCTAGGAATCAAGATATATCGAGATAGATCAAGGCGGTTGATTGGACTAAGCCAAATTACTTACATCGATAAAATATTGAAGAGATTCAATATGCATAATTCCAAGAAGGGATATTTGCCGATGCAAGCTGAACATGGCTTAAGTAGTGAACTATGCGCGTCAACACCTGAAGAGGTGGCACACATGAGAAAAGTTCCTTATGCTTCGGATGTAGGATCTATCATGTATGCTGTGAGATGTACAAGGCCTGATGTGGCGTTTGCACAAAATATCACCAGTCGATATCAACATAATACATGTGTGAAACACTGGCATGCTGTTAAGAACATTCTTAAGTATCTAAGGGCTACTAAAGAAATGTTTCTAGTGTATGGTGGGAATCCAGATGCAGAACTTGATGTTACAGGTTTTTGCGATGCGTCTTTCCAAACTAATAAAGACGATAAGAAGTCTCAAACGGGATATTTCTTTGTCATTAATGGAGGAGTAGTTGACTGGAAGAGCAAGAAGCAGACAACGACTGCGATGTCTATTACAGAAGCTGAGTACATAGCTGCTTCGGAAGCTGTTTGGATTAGGAAATTCATTTCGGGACTCGGAGTAATGCCCTCAATCGAATTACCTTTAAATGTGTATTGTGACAACTCTGCTGCAATAACATTTGCCAATGAGGCTGGAGTCATGATGGGTGCCATACATTTTCCTCGACGATATCACTATATTCGAGAACAAGTCGAAATAGGTGAAATCAATCTACTCAAAGTTCATACAGATAATAATCTAGCTGATCCCTTTATGAAGCCTTTGCCAAAAGAAAAACTTACTGACCATGATGATGGGATAGGACTTCTTTTAGCTAGTAGTTTCATGCAGATATGTGATTAGTATTTGGATAAGGGATGTTATGACCAAATATTATTTTAATGAAATAAAATAGTTGTTTATGTTTATTTTTCATTTTCTTAATATTATATCCTATATTTGCATGTTTAATCCGTGAATGACTTATGTTATTCTAAATAGTCCGTTGTTGATCAATGATGTGGGAATGTCATTGAATTAAGACAAATATGAGTTTTGGTAGAATATACTTAAAGTATATTGATGTGTGGGACATACCAAATTCACATGATATTCAATGAATTGAATATAGGACCGATCCCAACTTTACATGATTATACTTATGGATCTTTGTCATTAAGTAAATCATGAAATGTTTATTCTCAGACTTGAGATACCAAATAACTGTTATGAATGTAGTGCACTTGTGTAAGATAGTCTAACGCTATCCGTAACTGGTAGTTATAAGGGCTATTTTCAGAAATGTTACAAAATTCATGAGTTATTTTTGTAGTCAAGAGAATTTGTTCGTTTGTATTTGTTTCAAAGCATAATACTATTTTGGGCCCCTCGTAGGGTTGACAAGATGTTTGTATGGCCATACCCAAGATCTATCTGGAATACGTTCAGATGATTTGATAATCTTGTTCAATCAGATATAACGAGAAACAAAATATTAACTTATGAAATGACTTGATCCATATTCATAGTTAATGTAGTATTAGTAGCAAAATGATAAGTAAAAATGATGAATCATTAAATGGTTTTCCAGGATACCATACTCTATTCGATCTGGGGGCATTGGCGTGTTAGGCTAGACAACTAAACCAATGTCATTACTATATTAAGTAATATCCAAGTGGGAGCTTGTTGGAATCACTCCTAAACCTTATTCAAGTGTTAGTTACTCATATGTAATAGTTAGCTTATTATGGCCTTTATGTTTGTTATTAGCTTTAGGCTTATGTAGAAGGCCCATAAGCCTAGGCCTAGCCCAATAAGGAAAGGAAGGGAACTAGGAGTGTTGCCCTAGCTTCCCTCCTATAAATACCCCTTGTAAACCTTCATTTGAAGGTTGGTTGTTCAAGTTATTTCTTTCACAAACACTCTACGCTTAACCGGTCTTATTATCTCGTGTGTGTGTGTATGATACCTTGTTCAATCGCCTCTCTATCTTTCTTATAAGCTTGTGTGGTAAACCTTGTGACCTAACAGTGGTATCAATCGCCAAATAGTTGGGTGAACACTTTGTTTTGAAGATTTTGGTTTTGGGTCTTACGCGTAAAGATAACGTATACTTTACTTCGCTTAAAAACTTGTTTTTTACACTTTTTAATCCAAGATTCTTGTACTTTCAACGTTTTAAGGTGTCAAAATACTTGTTTTTGGCAAAAAGTTTCAAACTTTATGCGTGGATAGTTGTTTGTTCATCTAGTTTTTGAACGTGGGTGTTTTCTATGCTTAACTGTTTTAGAGGCTTTGGTTCATCAAGTTTCACACTTTTGTGTATTTTGGTGTTATTGAAGCTATTTCATCACACAAAAACTGGTTTAGAAACAACTTTGAGCAAAATCAAAGTTACGAGTAGTTCTACGCGTAGTAAAACCCTAAAACTACGCGTAAGTGCTTCCTTGGTTTGATCTTTATTTTCGTGGTTTATTCCGTGTTTTCTTACTTGGATAAGTCGGAAAATACGTCGACTTTGGATATCTCTTGCACTGTGAAAGTGTAAAAGATCATTGGGCAAAAACCCTAAAATTACGCATAAGCATAAGCTTACGCGTAGAAATCCTACGCATAAGATTTTTCTTACGCCTAAGCATAGTCTTACTCATAAGATAATCATACGCATAACTTTCTACGCCTAACTTTTGTCTACGCATAACTTTAGCGTCTTTTCTCTACTTACGCGTAAGCTAAATCCTACGCGTAACCCCTTATTGTTACGCGTAACTTTGGTGTTTTTACGCATAAGTGCTACTTGGTTCTTGTCTCTTCTACGCCTAAGGATACTTCATCAATAAAGGTTCATTCGACTACAAAGATCCATTTTTACCAACACAAGTTTTCATAATGTCACAACCACCATACTCTAACTATTTCCCTTACACTTATCCTCAACGACAACAACAACTAACTCCACAACATCAACAATGGAATCAACAACAAGCAATTTATCAACAACAATTTAATCAACAACATACTCCACAACTTGGTGCAATTCCCCCACCACAAATGGTTCAACCTCCGCCAAGTCTTCAAGTTCAACCCTACACAAACGATTTCAATCAACATCCATCAAGGAACACTATGAAGGAACCCACTTGGTTTGCAAAGATGTGTGAAGCTTTAAGCAGCCAACAATCAATTCATGAGGCTGGATCACTTGATAGACCTCCAATGCTCACTCCAGGAAACTACGATCAATGGGTGATAAGGTTCTTTAGATTTTGTCATCTGAAGAAGCCACATGGAAAGTTCTTAAAGAAGGTTATCTTGGAAGGTCCATTTGAGATGCCTACTGTCATTGTACCCGGATCCTAATGCTATTCCTCTAAGAGATGAACAAACGAACATTGCTACTGTTGCAGACTTGAATCCTCAAGAACTTCTACACTATGAAGCAGATGAGCTTGCAATGGAATATATCCTCTTAGGATTACCAAACCCAATTCTTCGTAGTGTTGATGCTCAAAAGATCGGTAAAGAAAATGTGGGATAATATTCGTCTTCTTATGGAAGGATCTGTACTCAATCAGGAGGATTTGGAATCCAAAATTTACTTGGCTTATGAATACTTCATGATTGAATCTGGAGAGACACTAGAGTCCTATCATCACCGATTTTCAGACATCATCAATGATTTGGATAAACACAACATAATCATGCCAAGAATTGCAGTGAATACTAAGTTCCTAAGTAGTCTTGGTCCTGAATGGGAGAAATATGTCATTTTTCTCCGTCAAGCGAAGAACATGCATCAGTCTACCTATGGATTGTTGTACGATTACTTGAAGCCTCATGAAAAGGAAGTTGATCGGGAAAGGATAATCCGTGCTCAAATTGCTCCACCTACACATCCGGATAATCAACAACTTGCTAATAATTTCACCAAAGGTTCGGTTGACCCAACTCTTTTTATACAATATCACGGGGCACATATCTTAATTGTTCAAATTTACGTGGATGACATCATTTTTGGGTCTACACATAAAAAGTTTTCAATCGCTTTTGCAAAACTAATGAAGAAAAATTTTGAAATGTCCATGATGGGTGAACTCACGTTCTTTCTTGGACTGCAAGTTCATCAATCACCCGTGGTATTTTCTTGAGTCAAATATGCCCTTGAATTGTTAAACAAATTTGGAATGAAAACCTGTGACACCTATGCCACACCAATGGCTCATACCAAGAAGCTAGACGATGATCTACATGGGAAATTGGTGGACCCTACAAAATACCGTAGTATTATTGGGTCACTCATGTATCTAACAGCTAGCAGACCTGATATTGTCTTTGCCGTTTATCTATGCTCCCGTTATCGGTCGCGACCAACTGAAACCCACCTCTCTGAGGCTAAAAGAATCCTCCGATACATCAAGGGAACCATTAACTTGGGGATCCGGTATCCGAAGGATTCTGGTTTTGAACTAATCGCTTTTTCGATGCGATCACACAGATGTTTAGATTCACGAAAAAGTACTTCAAGAGCACTACAATTTCTTGGTGATAAACTGGTGTCTTGGCAATCGAAAAAGCAGGATTGTACATCGCTGTCATCAACAAAAGCAGAATATGTAGCCATGTCGGCGTGTTGTGCTCAAGTCATTTGGATGAGAACACAACTCAAAGACTATGGTTACGTATTTGACAGAATCCCGATGTATTTCGACAATCGGAGTGCCATTGCAATCTCGCAACTCCCCAAAGACTCGAAATCAAAGCAAATCAATCTTCGATATCATTTCATCAAGGACCACGTGGAACAGGGTACTGTTGAATTATATTTCGTGGGTACAGAATACCAATTAGCATATCTTCTCACCAAAGCCTTGCCTCCCGCTAGGTTTAATGAGTTGGTCCACCGGATTGGTATGAGGTGTTTGACTCAAGAGGAATTGGATGAACTCCTAAAACAGTCTTAAAAACCTGTCAAACACCAAAATCTCTTTTGTAAATAATCGTTTTCAAAAACAAAATACAAAAATATAAAACCTGATAAAATCAAAAATATTCTTCTAATCTAATTTTCTTTCAACATGTCAAGTACATTTCTTCCGTCAACACCTTAATCTTTCAAAATTCGGAAAATTTTCCGATCAAGTGTTGAGGGGGAGAAATCAAAACTTTAACTGTTTCAAAACATCTGTGTACTTGCATGTTATCATATCTTGGTTGTTTCTTTTAACAAATGGTGGTAAATTTTCTGGTACAATGACACTCCTCGGACTAAATTTATAACCTTTCATTATTTTCTCGAGTCAAGGGGGGAGTGTCGTCAAGTTTCTTTCCTAAAAACTTTGTTTGGTAACCAAAATGGAAGTTAAATGGCTTTGTTTGAAAAAAGGAAAAAGGTGGAGGGACTAAAACTTGGATAAACATACTCTGTATGCTTCTTAGACCTCCCAGAAACACTTTGGTGCAAATCCTATGGCTAAAATTCTTATGCGTAAACTATGAACTATTAGGGGTTTAGCTTACGCGTAAGGTTTTCTACGCATAATTGTTTGATATGCCGTCATGCCATGATCTGATATAGAATGAGTGTTAGTGTTAATATTGATCTTATGATGATGTTATTTCAGGTTTGCTACTCGTAATTCTCAGAATCAAGGTTATTGCAACTCTACGCATAAGGATTACCCTACGCGTAGTCATGTTACGCGTAAGATTAATCCTACGCATAACAGCTACGCGTAAGGTTCTACAATGGACTACGCCGTATCCCGTGAAGGATATGCGTAACAAGACCTCTACGCATAAGGTCTACTTTACGAGTAAGCCTTACGCTAAGGAATATATATACGCCACGCCGTAAGCTCTACGCATAAGGTACCCTTTTCCTACGCTGCATCATTTCTTACGCGTAGTTAGGATCCTACGCGTAAGCTTTCGCTCTACACATATGTCAATAATCAGTTTACGCTTAACTTTGGCAATACTACGCTTAACCCTGGATTGACCTTCATTATGAATTGTTACGTGTACAAACTTGTAAATAAACTAATCATAACGTCACGAATCCAATAATGTCACTAATAAACTTAATCGCTTGATATGTTGTGAACAATAAGTGATAACATAAACTTTAAAACTTAAAGTTAACTAACTCACGAAACATTTCACGACGCCATTAGATTATGGACAAACAAGTGACTTTGGACTCGTAACATTCATTGACACTGTACATTCAATAACTAGACAATAAGACCTTCTGTTGACTAACATTATGTCTTTCGATATGTTGGTTCTTTTGGCTAATGTTATTTCGGATCACGACATGGCTGAACAAATGAATGTGGATGCACCAGATGTTCTTACAATTGCTGATATCTTTCCAGAGGGTTATCCGAGGAAGCTTGGAAAGAACAACCTTAGGGTTGACTTTGATACCCTCACTTTCTCAGAATCTTCCTGCTTGATTGCTGTGGATATTCTCAGGAATCATCCCTACCAGAATATGCTCTCACACTCTGCCACAGTTCCAGAGGTCTACATTCAACAATTTTGGGATTCTATGCAGAGGATCACTGGTCAAAATGTTGTGAATGTGACTCTTAATCACAAACAAGTCACTATCACTCCTGATGACTTACGGGCCGTTCTCATCATTTCGCATATCGCCCAACCGACTTCTTTGCTACCCCTACTGAAGAGACTGTCTTGCAATTCTTGATAGATATTGGTTATGATGAAGCTAAAGGAATCATTTCTAAGCACTCTCACGTGGATCTGAAGAATATTCCTCAACCATGGAGGACACTCTATATGATCATCACCAAATCGGCTCGGTCGCGGATACAGGGCTATGAGCATCCCAAGCTCATGGAACTGCAAATTTTCCGGTCGTTGATCAACAAGAAGGACATCATAATTGAAGCACTTGAAGCACTACTATGGGAAGATATGATGTCTGTTTCATAGAAGCTTGGATCCAAAATTCCCTATGTCAGAAACACCAAATTGTTGATCCAAAGAGCTCTGGACTTCATCCCGATATCCCCAGTGAGACTCAATGACCCGATAATCATGACATCTTGATGAGCCCATACTATCTCTGCCAGAATCAAAGAATCGTCTATGAAGAAACAGGGTGCTGAGTTGCCCGATCACCTTCTTACAAAGGAAATCAAAAAGCCGGAAACGTAAAAGGTATGGGTAGCCGTAAAAGAAGGAAAAGTTGGCCATCTTGATGAAAAGGCTTCTGGGAAACCTACTTGGAGAACCAGAAGAGGAAGTGCTGGAAGTGTAGTAAGCACA
Organism: Chrysanthemum makinoi; assembly: GCA_910596185.1. Classification (NCBI taxonomy): domain Eukaryota; kingdom Viridiplantae; phylum Streptophyta; class Magnoliopsida; order Asterales; family Asteraceae; genus Chrysanthemum; species Chrysanthemum makinoi. The sequence goes on along the minus strand of OU343217.1, from coordinate 1,276,770 downwards.
GAGAGTCAAAGGAAGTTCCCCAAGAGGAATCCTCCCTCAAAGAGGATTGTTCCATCTAAGGAAGCTACTCCCATCCCAATCCCCAAACCCGAACCACAAAGAAAGCTCATTGACGAGGACTCTGAAGGTATCAAATGAAGAGATTACCTACTCAATCAAGCAACCGTACCCTCCTCCAGCCTAAACCTCCAAGTCCAATAGCTGAACATGGCAAAGGAAAGACTCATGTACTTGTGCCATACGATGAAAGCTCAGAAAGTGAAGAAGAGCAACCGATAAATCATACAGAAGAAGTTTAATATCGCCGACACCTTCAAAAGTGAAGAATTTGCTAAAGACCAAATGGGTGGTCTAGGAGGATCAAGTGGTGCTACCCACTCTTCACCAGTCCCCGGCGGTTAATCAACCCGATAAGGGATCCGGTGCCACCACTCTTGTGCAACAACAAACGCTTGTGAAGGAGTCTACTGATCTTAACATTGAGGAACCTGAAAAGAATAAGACCGAGAAGAGAAAACCTGATGAAGAAGCTAAGGATCGCGGACGGAAGAAAAGGCTAAAACAGGACATGATGACGAAGAAGATTATGATGACTTTCTTCTCAACAAATTCCAACTCGCTTCCAAGGAGGATACTTCACGCACCTCCAAAGGACCCCGAATCTCTTCATGTCCCCTCCTCATCAGATTCTTCATCTCACTCATCACCACCACCATCAAAAAGATCAACAAAATCATCATCCAAATCCGTGAAGAAACCACCTCGATCTTGGATTTCTCAAGCTCATAAACGGATTACCAAAGCCACAAACAAGTCAGAAAGAAAACGTGCTCAAAAAGAAGTGAATTTCTTTGTCGATCACATACAACATATGTATAACGAGAATGAAAAGATGAAAGGAGAAAGGAAGTTTGTTCAGGAGTTCATGAAAAATCACCGTCAAGAGGAAATGAACGAAATGATCGAAGGCTACACGAAAAAGTACCTTCTCGATACGCTCCTAAGGTCACAAAGGAGTTGTTCACCGGACAACTTTATCCAACTGATGCAGATCGCCAAGCAAACTATTCGATCAACGCCCTTAACCGCCACAATCAATCCAACCGATCCGGTAGTTTTCTCGGATAATGAATTGGTGGCAAAGCTTGTCACACAAATGTCCGCATCGACCTGACATTTACTTATGATGAAGGAAAGTTGTTTCAAGCATTGCCGACTACCAACTTCAAGAAGCTTGTAGATTCGAAGTTTAAAAGCCTAAACGCCCTAGAGACGATGAAGACAAGGATAAGGATAAAGACTCAACCTAAACATCGCAAGCAGTCTCGGTGAATCTCCTCCTCGCTCTTCTACGTGTAAACCTCGGGACGATTCCGAGTTACCACCACTGACGTAAAAACCGTGACCATTTTGAGTATACGGGTGGTGACAATGAAGAGGTCCTTGAGCCCCTACAACAACCCACCTCTCCCAAACAAGTGCGAAAACCGTAATCATCATCAAGGCCTTCTAAAAGAAGAAGAAGACGACTCAGTCGATCGTTTATCATGGCTAGATGACGATAAAACCGAAGACTTTTCCTGGTTCTCTACACTTGTCAATCAAACTCCCTACCCTGATGAAGGTCAAGATCTAGTCGAAGGTTCTACATTGGAGCATGCAAAAATCTTGCAAGAAAAGTTCCATGTGAAGAAAATGACGAAATCTGAATTGAGGCGAATCAAGAATGAAGCGTTTCAACTTCTAAAAGACAGCTCCGAAAGTGCCATCGAGGTTGAATATCACCTTGAGAACATTGCTAGAGCCATGTCTAACAACATGGATTGGCTCAACCTGGAAGCAAACACTGACTTCACACAAAGGGACAACCCTCCATACTACACCGATTGGACCAAACCTCTACCAACAATTGGCCAACCAAATGAACCAAGGATTCCCTTCTGATATTTCTTCAACAAAGACTGAATTTCTTCTCCATGGTGGTTTTTTGATGGTTCAAGGAAATATGCTACATCCTTGACACTTCCCATTCCCTCGCAGCTATCTACTCAAACCGCATTGCCATTGAGGAACGTGCCAATCACTTGTTCTCCAACACAAGGAAGCATATGTCCGAGATGCATCAGTATGGGATTCATCACCGCCGTAACGCCGAATCTAATCTACTACAGAACTGTCAGCCGTGTCGAAGTCTCAACATGCAGTTGTTTAGTACTAAATACATCGCTGCCATCCAACATGTTGGTCTTTCATCCATCCAATGGGACTACACCTTTCTTAAGAAGATTGAGTCAAAAGACAGATGAAAGGGATTATGCATTCTCGGTGGTCGACTTTGAGAATTTGTCTATCAACGATATTGAAGACATGTACCTTGCCAAAGTACAAGGTCGCATGAGACAATTTTCAACCGAAATTCAACGAGAATTCATCAAGTCAGCCTCATCTTCATCGATAGTCATAAAAGAACGGTTGAAGATCTCCGGATTGCCGTTGAATCTTATCGACGCTGTCAACTTCACTCCTCCAACGCTTACTCTTCCCGATCTCAACCAGCTATCTCAATATACACTCATCAAAGAAACCTTTCTGCGTTGTTTACCGTAGTGAACTTCAAAGAAACCGCTTATTCGGCGTGTATCGAGCTCCACAAGTTCGGGATCATACTTTGAAGTGGTTAGGGATGGATTGGCATACAGTTGAAGAATATACGCCATAAAATGGGTCTCCTAAACGCCGAATTCTCAAGGACGAGGGATGTGAGACGGATCATCACAATGATTGATGAACGGTTTGTTATCAGGGATCAGCTCGCATCATTGAGAGCTATGTTGGTGGTCGACCCAGGATTAACATAACCAGCTTTCAACGACCTGTGCACACTCCTTGGAACATCACTGCACTTCCTGGTACCCCTTGATTTGTTTCCTTCATTATTAATTTGGATGTGTGATTATATAAATATGTCAATGGCTTGTGCACACATTACAGTGTACAACCCGTACTTGTAAATAAAGGACCCTGTGGTACGCCTCAGTGCCACAATCCTTAGAAAAGAAGCGAAAGCTTCTTACTTTTGAGTAAAACCTATCAAACCTTTCATTTTTCAAGGTTTTGCTCAAAAGAACAAGTACTTCCCCTTATGTTTTTCAAAATTTCAACCGTTTAAATCACTTGTTGAGGGGGAGTATTTGAAACTTTGTTCACAAATTGTTCACAATGGTCATTCTTCCCGCAACACTCGAAATGGTCATATTTATTCTCAAACCATTCAAAAATAACATTTTTATATGCCATTTTTGAGGGGGAGAAAATTGTGTGATAAGAAATATGTTGTGCATAATGCAAATGAATCTGTGTGTTTCAGACTTAACCAACGAATTGACGGTACTAAAACTGTTAGTAACTCGAAAAGACTTGTCCTGGACGGGTAATAACTTCAAGCTAGTTCGCTAGTGATGTAAACGCAGTTCTCGAAATGACTTGTCTCGAGTAGAATGTACCATTCGAGAAACTCTTGGTAGACATGAATTCTGACGGGTTTGACAACCTTTCGAGGTTTGTCTACACCTTCAAGGTAGTTATTAGAGCTAGTTGTCACCTAAAAGCTGACAATGTAACTCTTTAACTATGCAACGTAACCGTGTCTCGCGGGGATTGTCTATCTTCAGTGGATCAATTCAAAATGTGCCTTTTTCATCGCTGTGCATTTAACCATTAAAACTCTTAAGCACATGTGAGGGGAGTATTTATGCAAAATCCTATCTCTCACAGTGGTTCAAACATGATTTTCATTAACAAACCCTTTGAGAGATTCTTCACAACAATGGTTTTAATGGCAACATAGGTTAGTCATGGAGTTATAAGGTGACTAAGGTTAGGAATAATGTCTCTATGATCCGCCAGGCTAGTCGATGGATCTACCCCATGACACCACAAATAGTTAGTATTTAGAAGTCCTTAGGTATGATTGAAAAAGAAGAAAATGAGAATCTAGAAGAAGGAGTTTTTGAAGAATTAAAAATGAAATGCAAAGAAAAGGGTGAAAAGAAATAGCCCTCCAGATTATTCAACTTAGGGCAGACATCCTAAGTTCAATTCATATGCTATCGGTTGTCACTTGGTACGCGTTATTGAAGATTAAAAGTCGTTATGGACCCAAATGACGCATGCACTAAACCTTCTATCCACTCAAGTTTCTTCTCAACGTACTTGATTCATTCTCACGGGAACCCTACAACTATCGCTTTCTTTAGAGATTGCCGGTATTGAAGAAGGAGACCCTCTCCCTAGTCTCCGCTCCAGAAAACCAAAACGCACTATTGAGTCTAGAGCCACGAGATCATCAAAAGATCTCTTAGGTACACTTGACATTTAAATCACTTGATGATCACATAAGGTTATCGCGGTTCAATATCGAGTCCTTCACATCTTAGCAATCACGAGAACATTTAATGAGAGTTCACATTTGTGATCCTCAGATTGAATGGAAACTCCTCGCCAGGTCAATCATCAAACAGCATACAGATGTCGCTTCGCAACTCCCCGTGGATGCGCTAGTGGTCTCAAACGGTCTACATTCGCGGAGGTGATGCTTCGTACCTCAGTGACTCATCTCAATCGTAGGTGTACTTCGTACATCGTGTTATCTAACTTGTGGACTCCGATTCGAGAACTGCCTTTGTAAGAATTAAGTTGTGTTTTTCACCTAATGCGTTAACACTCGAAGTCAAACTTGTAGTGCCTAACGCTTATTACTAACCGCTTAATGTTTTCTCTTATGGAACCTGAGCGCAACGATCGCAATTCTTCTCATGCTCACTCATCACTAATGAAGTTTCTATCCAAAAGCAACACAACAATGTAATGATTCTTCGTCATACAGAGATCTACAAAGTTAAAGACTTAAACTCCATCAGTACATTTGCTCAAACCGCGGTGTGAGCATTTGAAGAACGACGCACTGTAGCAGCCGTGAGGGCGCTGACTGGCAGACTCGATGCAGCAACAACATATCTATCACTTTCACCATAAGAACAATGATCAAGAACAAAGTTAAGATGACGCCAAAGCATAACCGCTCAAATAAACTATCTCTCTACACTGGGAGATTGTTTAAATCAAGGCAATTCTTCTCACAAGAAAGAAGAATGTCAAGACTCAAAGCTACTATTACATCAACGCCTTCACCGGTTTTTCATCACCAACACTTTATGTTTGTTACTCATTGTGTATAACACTTGAGGGTAGATTGTTGGAATCACTCCTAAACTTATTCAAGTTTAGTTACTCATATGTAATAGTTGCTTTATGGCCTTTATGTTTGTTATTACCTAGGCTTATGTAGAGGCCCATAAGCCTTGCCTAGCCCAATAAGTAAAAGGAATGGAACTAGGAGTGTTGCCCTAGCTTCCCTCCTATAAATACCCCTTGTAAACCTTCATTTGAAGGTTGGTTGTTCAAGTTATTTCTTTCACAAACACTCTACGCTTAACCGGTCTTATTATCTCGTGTGTGTGTGTGTGTGATACCTTGTTCAATCGCCTCTCTATCTTTCTTATAAGCTTGTGTGGCAAACCTTGTGACCTAACAGAGCTGAAAGGTTTATGGATATAATTTAATATGCGTATGACTGGATTCGAACTCGAGACTTCGAGATTGCACACATTACGTATGAGAGTTGATGTTAAAGTAATTAATATATATAAACGTTATTGTTATTAATTATTTGTCACGAAATAAAACATAACGATAGTTAATATCTAACGAGGTTAGACTAACGGTCGTTAAATGTAAACCTCAAGGACTAGAGATGAAATTAGTAGACAAGAAAAATTTAGAACCCCTCCTTGGGTACCATGGCCGGTCGTGGCTCCCTAAAGCCCAAGGGGAGAGTTTTCTTGGTCACCAAGTTAAGTTACCTATAAATACAATCCCTTGTATTCATTCATAACCTAACCTTGGATCACTTAGAAACCTAATTTCTTCTCCTCTCCTCTCCTCTTGTTGCTTGGCCGATCGTGTACCTCCCTCCCCATAGGGATTCGATTTTCTAACTTCAAGATACAAGTGTTTGGTTTTATTTGTGATTCAATAACCTAGCTTTTCATATCAAATCGATATTAGTACGTGTGTACAAGAATGAAGGACGAATACAATTGTGTTTGTGGAGATTTGTGGGTGTCGACTTATGTGGGTCGAATTATATTAAACCCTAAGTTAGGGTTTGGGTTTTTGTTCCTCGTTCACGTTATCGTGTGTTTCTTGAATTGCTAAAAGGTTGGCATATTCTTTTATTCGGTTAATTCAATTACAAGTATTATTCCTATTACTTCCGCTGCATGCTTTGATGATGTTTACTTTATTTTCTATAATTGTTATGATTAGTAAAACCCAAGATATAGTGGTTTTAACACTCCTCATACATTAACTGTAAAAATAAGTGATGCATCAATTAGTTATAGGCACTGAATAAATACTTGTATTCTTTAATTTTTTGTATTTAAATTGTCTTAGTGCATTTAATGAAAATAAAAACTGCAATTTTTTCTATTATAAACAGTATACCTGTAACAATCAATGATAAATCGTGACGTCACACATAAACAATTATTTATGGATATATATTACCGAATCTGGTAATCTTATGCTGACCAGTGACCATATTAAGAAAGTGTGTGAACATGACAAAAAAAGCATTTCATATATCATTCACATATACGTGTGTGAAAACCATTTCAATATCATGCAGATAAGTTGACCTAATAACCTTATATAAATGTAACATTTGTACCATATATTCAAACCACACTTAAGAAAAACAACCAACTTCCAAGCATCCATGGCATCTAATAACACCACTAGTTCTCCACACGGCGCGGTTAGCATGGAAGTACCATTGAAAACGTCCGCACCACCACCGGAGTATGCCTCACGTGGTAGTAGTTTCAAGAAACATGCGGTTCTTGATGTGTTCTTGAGGGCTGTGGTGTTTGCAACTGCTTTGGCTGGTGTCATTCTTATGTTGACTGCTGAACAAACGAAAACGTTCCTCGTTGCCCCGGGGTTATCGATAACTAGAACTGCGAAATTCAGTCACTCGCCAGCTTATATGTAAGTGTTGCAAGTTTTTAATAGTCTAAACACTGCCTTACATATATTATCTTTGGGACAGGCAGGGGCGGACAAAGGGGGTTTCCGGGGTGCACATGAACCACATGGATTTTTCTTGCGTAGTGTAAAATTATGTCAAATATACCGATTTTTACAAAATGAACATGGTCCTGCAGACAGGCCTGTGTGTCGGTCAACTTTGCTGGTTATCAATGTTTTGCAAGACGATTATACACTTTTGTCAAAATAAGTGTCTAACAGTTGATAAAGTTATGTTGAATAGGGAAAGGGAAAATGTATACATTATTTAACATGATATCCTACTAGCTACTTGCTAGCTGATTAGTACCAGTAGTTTTTAATGTCTTAAAGTCAAGAGTACTAATAAAAGCTTTATAATTGATTTTATAAGTTTTCAATTTCGACGACTATTTCTTGTTGGCTCAAACTCATATATTGTTCTTATGCAGATACTTTGTAGCAGCAATGTCCGTGGCTGCTTTATACGGTCTCATCAGTGGTTTCATATCAGTTATCGCGTTGATGAAACCCGGAGGAAACTCCGCGAAGCTAATGTTTCATCTTGTGATACTTGATGCGGTAAGCACTTGAATCATACGTACTTATTTAAGTTGATACAACATAATATTGAGCACTATTTGGTTTAACGTTATCATAGTTCTTTAAGGAGTACCACAACCAAGTGGTTCATGGTTCAAATTTTATTAAATAACTTGGGTGTGTGAGTTAGCAAATAATTTTTTATAATAATGCAAGTAGGCAATTTTAACCTACCACCATGGTAGACTAATCTAATGGTTAGCCAATAAGGCAAACTTATATCCTCACACATGGTCTAATGTTCAAACCTCACTAGTTATATATTCTGGCGTCAATAAGAAAAATGAAGGACTTATTTAAGCCGTGTACATCTGAGTAAAAAAACTCATTTTCCTCGAGTAACCTGAATTAGAAAAACCCGATTCGTTTATCCTTTTAAAATAGTTTCTGTTTTATGTAACATATTCATAAATACATATGGTCTTAAATCCAGATTGTTATCATACACAATGCATAGTTTGTTTGCAGAAGCAAGTAAACTAATTAACTTACACTCGATGTGTTTCCATCGTGCAGCTGCTTTTGGGTATTGTGGCTTCAACAACAGGAGCATCAGGAGGAGCTGGATACATTGGACTTAAAGGAAACTCTCATAGCAATTGGAATAAGATCTGTAACCGATTCGGTTCCTACTGTCACCACTTTGCAGCCGGGATTCTTTTGTCACTCATATCCGCCATATCACTTCTTTTGCTTGTTTGGCTCTCCGTTTACGTCCTTTCCAAGAAGAACGCTAGGCGATAGTTACGTTTGTATCATTAACATTTCCCTGTATGAGTTTGATACAATATGATGTTATTCATCTTTTGGTTTGATTTTTAATGTAAATGTATTACTTTGTGCCGGTTTTGTGTTTGTGAAGTTGATGATTATTAGGCCTTGTTTGGTTCGTAGAAATGTGATATAATTATAACCTGATTTTCATTATGATCCTTTGTGAATTTCATTACGTTCCATGTTAAACAAAAGGAGGGAAAGTTTTGCACATTACAATTCATTTGACAGATTATAACTCTTTCGAAAACATTTTGCTTAACCAAACGGAGCTTAAACACTTAATTGATGGTTGATTTTGATAATGGTTCAAAGTATTAGTGGTCCAGCAAGTGTTGAAAACATAGGTTACTTAACTGGCCCGGTGCTAGATAACGTTAAGTAATAGATCATGTTTGATTTTCAATTGTTGGTTTGACTTTAGAACAATTTCATCCTTAGCTTCTCATGCACGTAGCACTTAGATTGTGACATAAGTTTGAAAGTGATATTACCGTATATTTTGAAAGACATAGCAAAAGAGAAGTTGTTATATCTGTTTTATCTAATTCATAATGTTATGGACTTATGGAAGCGACTCGATTGATTGCTCTATGGCTGCCTACGTATATACAGTTAAAAGTAGAAAATCAGTCGATGGAAGATTTCTTCTAAATAAAGGATTGATAGATCTATCGGCTTTCAACTTGGATTAACCTTGATATTTGTGGCAGTGGCATGGATCTACCTTCAACGAGATGCCGTGTTTGTTATGAGGCAATTGAAATGGCTCAACGCCTCTTTCTCGAGTGAGAAGTTGCTTCTGATCTTTGGAATTCGATTAAGGGTTGGTGGGATCTAGATCATTACTCGAACGATTTGATGACTCTCTTGTCTTGGGCGATAGGAAACCATCAACAACGATGCCAAATGTTGTCTTGGTTCATTTGAAGATATAGAAATCAGATTTGCGTTGATTTAAAACCTCCAAAGAAAGATAGTATGTTAGAAGAAGAGATCAAAGTGTTATGTCACTTGTTGATCCTTCACTAGAATAAAAAGGTTAATACGGATTGATTTGTATGGATGAGTGATCATATAATTTTTTGTACTAATACTTTGTAAATTTTCATCTAGCTCCTTGCAAGTTTATGTTTGATTATGGGAGTTGATACGCACGAAAACGACTAGAATTGTGTGAGCCTATGGGGGCACACATGTTAAACACGAGAGTACGTTATATACGTTTACTACTTGGACTATACTCGACCCGTCTTTTGTCCAACTAATTTGACCCGATTACCCATTGGATCCAAAACCATTGACCGGTCAATAAGGATTGTTTGGATCGTGCATAATGGGCTAAGGAGAGTTGTGTTTGGATTAGGAAAGTGAAGTAACTTGGAGCTCAACTTTGAGCCTAAGTACACTAGGTTTTGGGGGGTATATATACCCCCACACCTAGCCATTCATTCCTACGCATATAATCCTTAAACTCTCATCAAATTCAATCGATTTATCCCCACTAAAATCCATACCTGATCGATTTTGTATAATCCGATTAGGGTTGTTTGGTTTTGTTCGAAAACCTAACTTGCATGTTCTTTGATCCAAGTTTTGTTAAGGTTTTCGTTTGATAGTTCTTGCATGCTCCTAGTTGATCGTTAAAGCAAGACAAAGGATTGGTTTTCTGATTGGTTAGTTCTCGGACAAAAGGGCAGAACATCTCGGACAAGTCTTGTCCGATATCGGATAGAACACAGAAGTTCTTCGGCTGTTGCTGTGGTTATCAGACATAAGAAAGAAAGTGTTTCAAGGGTTTTCTTGGTTCGTTTGTTCAATGTTTTCAAGGGTTGATTGGGTAAATGTTCACGACTAGCTTTATCGGGGCGTATTCGTGGTTAAGTGTTTGTGTGTGGACTCGTAGAGGTATTCGTTTTGAATACTTGGTTTCTTGTTTGTTAATTACTTGCGGGTGACTATGAGGGTTAGTTTTCTTAATCCCTTTTATTTAATATTATTTACCAATTGTGTGTTAATCTAATTGCATAAACTAGATCAAAATTTCGCTGCATACTCGTTGCGCTTCTTGGTTAACTAGATCTAAAATCCCAACAGTTTATAATATAATTTGCCGTTAAAAAAACTAATAAGTTTAAACAAACACCTAGTACATACTCTCAAAGATTTTGGTTTGTTGTTGAATTGTTGCACACATAATCTACATCTAAAGAGTTGACCAAGAATCAATTTTTTTTAACAGAGTTAATTGAAAACGATAAAAACTAGAATCAACACTAAAGCAAAACTAGTTGAGAATATCTATATAGTAAATTTGACCACGAACACCGTGTATGCAAGTTGGTGGCTGTTATTGGGATAAGAATGGCAATAAGGCAATAAATATAACTAGCAGGTATCTACGCAATGCGACAACGAGTATTTTGTAAGAGTTTTCTGAAAATAACCGTGTTTTTCGTTATTATGGTTTTCGTGTTAAATACTTTATAAATGGCAAGAACTGAAGGTTTGAGTAGTTTTAAGATGTATCAAAATAATTTATATA
>OU343217.1:1217386-1265617 GCA_910596185.1 Chrysanthemum makinoi | reverse complement strand
ACATATCACGCTCTTTCAGTTCAATTATGTATCGACAACACCTTTACATGAGATATATTCCAGTATCAACCAATTATCGCCTAGTAATCTTCTTGAAAAGCACATAAATGGAGAGCCAAACAAGGAGTAGAAGTGTTATGGAGGATATGAGCGATAGGACAACCGAGGCTGCAATTTGAAAGCAGAAGGAACCATATACATTACAGATCTTGGTCCATCCGGTATGAGAGTTTCCTTTGAGTCCAATGTATGCAACTCCTCCTGCCGCGCCTGTCGCTGAAGCAACGATACCCAAGAGCAACTGCACCGTATGCGTACGGCCATTAATTATTAGTTAGTTTCATTTTATTAAGACAGTTACTTGATGTTCATATATATATGTGCAAGTAATGCAAGTATCCGGATAACTGTACCACAAGCGGAGCCCGAAAGTTATAGTCGAGGGGGCAAACTTTGATAATTTCTAAAATTACACTATAAATCAATTCGTTAGGAGGGCCAATTACCAAAATAGCCAAATATTTTTAAAAAAATATACACTTCAATGTTTTTTCGCTAAGGAGCCACGTGCCCACCCTGCCCCCTCCTCTCTCCGCCTCCGCCTCTAATAACTACTAGTTTGTGGTCACTATAACATAAATGTATCATGGTTGGTTAAATTTACTCTACTGTGGTCACATAACAATAAATCAATAATTGATTGTGTACAATTTGATATTACGTGCAAATATGGATATGAAGTAAGTTGGATTTTAAATAAATGAGTAAGGTTTGAAAACTTACAACATCAAACATCACAAAATAAAACTGTAGGTTTGATGTGTTTCCTCCTTTTTTCATTGAAGCCAAAATCGATAGCAAGACAGTGATTATGCTGTACAAGCAAGCTACCGAAAGCGCTGCTACTAAGTATCTGTGTCATATATAACCACACATAGAAATTATTTAACTCGTATAGCACAATATGCTATTTTAATTTTTGTTCCCATTTAGTCACTAAAAGTTATTTTTGTTCTCTCAAAAACAGCCTCAAAAGTCTTTGCTTCTTAATGATATCAAACTTTCGTCTTACACTTGGATCACAAGCAGAAAAAAGAACTCAATGAATTGGATAGATTGGTTTTGTCACCCTTGTAATTCTCTATCAATTATTATGTAATTTTAGACATGAAACATATATATGCAAACACCAAAAACTATATATTCGGTCAATGAAGGTATATAGCTGAAATAACTTACATGAAAGCTGGGGACTGATCGAATTTGGCAAAGACAGGAATTGTCAAGCCCGGTAACAAGGTAATCAGTTTAGTTTGTTTAGAAGTGGCCATAATTATGATGGCAACCAATGCAGTTGCAAAAAGCAAGACCCTCAAGGCCGCATCGACCACTTCAAATTTCTTCGTACTAGACTTGTATTTTGGGGGTGACCCTGAAGACTTTACTGCATTGGCTTGTGTAGGAGTAGGAATGATGGTGTCGAAGGATGACATTGCCGATAAAACGTTGGTGTATATATAGCTTAGCTAGCAGAAAATATAGGTTTACGTTTGTGTTAATGTGTTGAATATATGAAGTGTTATTTTGTGCTAGGGATATAATGTATAGATAAATATAAGATCGATAAGCTTGATCGATTTGGCAGGATTAATTGGAGTAGGTATTCAGCACGGACTTAATCATGTATAGTTGGTCATTAAATAGCAGCTGGTCCATAATGTCGAATACGACATTATACTATATCACATGTCCCAAAAATATTACGGGAGCAGGTCTTTCTGGAAGTAGTCTCCGTACCTTCGGGTTTAACCTGAGATAGAGGGTTGCTATTGGTTGAGAGGGAGTATTAGTGGAGTATTGATGGAGCGTAGTTAAACTTCGTCAAATTACATTACTGTTAATAAATTAACATGTTTCAATTGGCAAATCTCTCGTTCCGTTTTGTTAGTGGGTTAAGATTCACCAAGCTCTAACACCCACATACTCTTCTCAAAACTTGCATAAAAGGCCATGTAGATGAACTAACACAAACCCTAAACACACAAAAAAAATAAAAAATAGCTTGACTGCTTCAGTAGATACATCCAACGTGCAAAACAGAAGATTTAGAATTCAAATTGTCAGGTAAGTACTAACTCTAATTTTTATAAACTTTTTTTTTCATGAGTTTAGGGTTCTTAGTTTTTTCCGTGGTTTTAATTATGGAATTTCATTATGTCACTGTGATAACAGTTAGCTCTCAACTCCGGATAATGGTTAATGGGCCATGACATTTATTTCAGAAGGGGGTGGTGCAAGGAGGGGGTTTGTGAATTCGGTTGCTTCCGGGTTTTTGCTGCCATCTAAAGGGTGTTGGTTTAATGGACAAAATATTAATAGATGTGTGTTAGGATCGAACTTGAGACCACGGGATTGCTCAATTTACGTATGAGAATTAAAGTTTAATAATTAAATATAAAATGTTATATTTAGTTATTAATTACACAAACGACTAATGAACATTAAGTAATTAAATGTAATGGACTAACGATCGTTATATGTTAAAGGAAAAGGACTAGAGTGGAAATTAGATGTCAAGAAGGATCCGGAAACCCCTTGTGGGTTAGTAAACGATCGGATGGGCTTTGGGGTAACCCATTCCCACTCCAACTTGTCCTCCAAGTTTTCCATTTTATAAATACAAGACTTTAGGTTTATTGTTGGGTAATATTGTACACATAACCTAAACCTAAAGTGTTTTTCTTGTTCTTTAGTCATAACTAATCGACCAAACAAGTGTTTGGGTTAGATACTTTTGTTTTCTATAAACAAGTTGTTTTGTGTTAATTAAACTAGCATTTACTCTAATTCGTTAATAGTACGTGTGTACAATAACGTGGTACAATCACACTATTGATTGTATCTTGGATTGAATTACAAAACGGTAAGGGGTAATTCTTATAATCCTATAAACCCTAATTAGGGTTCATCTCAATTGCTAGTTTTGTGAAATTGATTCTTGTTCGGCTAGAATCAAAAAGGTACGCATAGTTTATGTTTATGTTAGTTAATTATTCATTATTCGTTCCTATACGCTTCCGCATGTTTCTTTGATGTTTTATGTGTTTTATATATGATTGTCATGTTATATAATTCCAACAGTGGCATCACGAGTCTTGTTTAATGAGTAATTAATTACTAAACACGTAAAAAACAAATATCGTATGTTGTTTGATATGATTATTCTAGGATTTTGGTTATGATTATGTAAACCCTTATTTTATTGTTAGGGTTTTTGCCCTAATTGTTTAAAAAGTTTAAAAAAAAATTTATGGATCGAATTAAAAAAAATTTAGTCGATTTTTGTTAAAAATTGTTTTAGGGTTTATATAATTGTTATGTTATCAATATCGAAACCTAGAATTAATATATTTGTTACGTGAAATATTCATGAATAAAGTGTTATGTGACATGGAATTGCATGTAATCCTGTGACAACGTGAATAAATTGTTATTTTAAATCTATGAAAACGTGCATGTTTGGCATTGATTATTGTCGATATATATATATTTAATTGTTAAGATTGGTTATGCTAAAATTAATTGTTAAGTTTTATACACATGTTTATTCTTTTGATAAATCTTGAATTTGGGAATACCTCAATAATATTAATGAATCAGTTATGTGCAATTTGGTATATTTTAATTATGGTTTACGCAATCGATTCGTCGATGTATGTGGCTCACTTTCAATAGGGAAAGTGAAAGCCCTAGTTAATATATATATTAATTAACCTAGATATTGATTATTAATAGGTTTTATCAAATAAGTTTCATGTGGCTACTTGTTTACATGTAGTAATTGTTAGTTATGTGCGCATTGTTTTTAGTTATTTATTTTTTATTTGTTTACTTGTTTGTTTATTATGTGTGACAAGTTTTAAGCAAAGGGTAATTTTGAATAGAAAAGTAAAACGGACTAAACAATGGTGAAATTTGATTTGTTATTGAAGAGTTAAATTTTCAATAAGTTTAATTGATTGATTATTTTGGTACAAATAGTGAGAACGGCTCACCTAATTTTGACGGACTGTGTGAGGGGTACAATGAGGGGAGCGCATTAAATTGTAACCCGAAAGAAGGAGGTCATAGCTTCAACTCTGACCAAATTCTCCGCTTCTTTGCGAGTCAAATTGGAGTTACCAAGTAGGCTATGCGTACAAAATCATCTTAAGGGCGAATTATCTTTAATTCCATGCGCCATTTTTGTGGTAATTATCCGAAACACTAAGTCTTTAGACTTATGTAAAAGTACGGTATAATAGATGATAATTAAAGGTAAATTCCTAGATTGGCGAAACCAATACCTCATTCAAAACTTTGATAATTTGATCTTTTGCCCTAATTGTTTAAAAAGTTTAAAAAAAAATTTATGGATCGAATTAAAAAAAATTTAGTCGATTTTTGTTAAAAATTGTTTTAGGGTTTATATAATTGTTATGTTATCAATATCGAAACCTAGAATTAATATATTTGTTACGTGAAATATTCATGAATAAAGTGTTATGTGACATGGAATTGCATGTAATCCTGTGACAACGTGAATAAATTGTTATTTTAAATCTATGAAAACGTGCATGTTTGGCATTGATTATTGTCGATATATATATATTTAATTGTTAAGATTGGTTATGCTAAAATTAATTGTTAAGTTTTATACACATGTTTATTCTTTTGATAAATCTTGAATTTGGGAATACCTCAATAATATTAATGAATCAGTTATGTGCAATTTGGTATATTTTAATTATGGTTTACGAATTCACTCGATTAGTAGATGTATGTGGCTCACTTTCAATAGGGAAAGTGAAAGCCCTAGTTAATATATATATTAATTAACCTAGATATTGATTATTAATAGGTTTTATCAAATAAGTTTCATGTGGCTACTTGTTTACATGTAGTAATTGTTAGTTATGTGCGCATTGTTTTTAGTTATTTATTTTTATTTGTTTACTTGTTTGTTTATTATGTGTGACAAGTTTTAAGCAAAGGGTAATTTTGAATAGAAAAGTAAAGCGGACTAAACAATTGGTGAAATTGATTTGTTATTGAAGAGTTAAATTTTCAATAAGTTTAATTGATTGATTATTTTGGTACAAATAGTGAGAACGGCTCACCTAATTTTGATTGGATGTGTGAGGGGTACAAGGAGGGGAGCGCATTAAATTGTAACCCGAAAGAAGGAGGTCATAGCTTCAACTCTGACCAAATTCTCCGCTTTTCTACTGAGTCAAATTGGAGTTACCAAGTAGGCTATGCGTGACAAAATCATCTTATGCGAAGTATCTTTAATTCCATCGCCATTTTTTGGTAATTATCCGAAACACTAAGTCTTTAGACTTATGTAAAAGTACGGTATAATAGATGATAATTAAAGGTAAATTCCTAGATTGGCGAAACCAATACCTCATTCAAAACTTTGATAATTTGATCTTTATGAATTGGTTAATAAAAAGTTTTTTATTAAAATTTATGCTACAAGATGAATGCATGACATATTTGTACATATTTGATTTGACACATAAATCAAAACTAATATCCTTTATAAATTAAGTTTGTGCCATCTAGTTAAAGGAACACTTGAAGTTGCAATTTCGTCATGTCGAGAACTTGGCGAGATTGTGATGGAAAGGTAAATCTTTATGTAAAGTCAGACCTACATGAACATATTTCATTGCTTTAAGTTGAAGCGACTTTAATTGGGTAGTAAGTGAGACATGGACTCAAGGCACAAGATGGGATAAAACATGTTTACATTTGCAATAGCGTTGGAAAATGTAAATCCCATAATGATCTAGGAATTGGAAAATGTTTGCCAATTATTATTCGATAGATTACCTTATTATATGCATTAAGTTACTAGCAGATCAACGATGTAATGGAACTATAATAATTTGGATCTAGTTTTGAGAAAATTCTATGGCTATATGAATATTACCTTAGGTATTTTATTTTCTTGAAAAGTTTAATTATCGAAAATACTTAAATTGAATTTTGAAAATTCTTTAAATGTATTAATGCAACATTAAACGTACTTGATAGGTTATTCCGTATTGGTAAATTGATCTACACATGTAATGGTTTTTGTAGAGTTAACTTTTGCTAAAAGAATAAACCTAATCCTCTTTTCATAAGAAGAGTGAGAGTCAAATATTCCTTTTTCATGAATGAAAAGGTATGATAGGACAATTAGAATTGTCTAAATTATAAATCACGTAACCGTAAGCAAATTTTAATAGTTAAGAAAATTGCATATTTTCGAGTTATTAAATAGATGCTATACTAATTTACTACAAAATTGGTAAAAGACAAACTAGCATATTTTATCTAGTTGTTGTGCTTTGACCATTTTAAAAGTACTACTTACAATTGTTGGAATAGTAGAACTATTAAAGAACATATTGCAAATTATTTCAAGTTAATAGCATTGATGGATAATTCATCATCTACATAGTAAAATACACTCTTTTAGTACAAAAGTAATTGTTATGTATGGACTTTCTCAAAAGTGTAGGGAAGTAAATAGAACACTATTTTCTTTCCTTTGGTTAATGAAACACTTAAAAATGTTGTCAAATCGATGGGAGTATTGTGTTCTTATTATTGAATAAAGAATTAATGTAATGATCTCTAATTCAGTGGGAGTTACAAGCTTTTCCATCTTGGTAGTAACCCAGATTATCTCTAGAATGTCTTTAGATAATACTTTCCACTTGTAGACACTTATGTTTCAAGGATAGTCATGTACGTTTCCTTATTAGACAATGAAGTGGTTCAACATCTACTAGTTATGCTAATATCAATGACACAATCATATTAGTCACATAAACAAACATATGTCATATTGTTTATACCTTTACATGATGTTGTTCCATGCACAAGTGGGAGAAATCAATGTATTGTCGCAAGGTACAACATATAGGTATATGATTTAGCGGTTCTCTTGTACGAAGGTAAGGGCTAAGCTCTAATATGACTTGTACATATCTAATTCAAGAAACACTTGGTGTTGCAATTTCGTCATGTGAGAACTTGGCGAGATTGCAACAACAAAGTAAATCTCCATGTTACGTGGGATGGTATGCTGGAATAAATTTCACGATTTCTAAATTAGAAAAGTATTTAGAACATGTGTCAAAATGATATATATAAGACTACTTCAAATTAAATATTTATGTATTATTAGAATGACATAAATAAATAAAGTAATATAATACTACTTCAATTTATTTATTTATGTAGTTTGGAATGACATAAATGAAAAATAATGTAGTCCTACATTATTGTGAAGTAAATAAATTAACTTGAAATTACTATTGAAACCAAGAGTTGTTTTCATAGTACTTTAGTTAAACAAGTTTATGATTCATTGTAAAGACATAAACATAAAGTCTTTTAAGACTTATAATAAGTAAGACGTTAACTTGTTATGTTTTTTAATTAAGACATATACAAGAATTCATTGAGTTGATCAATGATTTATAGCATTATAATGGGATTATAATAGTTTATGTTTTCTTGATGAGACATGGATATGAAGTGACTTGGTTAAAAAGTACTTGTGTTATAAAGCATGCAATTGGCTTGAAAAGTCTATTATACCATTAAGTTGACTTAGTTTGTAAATAGGTAAGCCAAAAGGAATATGTTTATCTTATATATTGTTAGATTGTCTTACAATATTAATTATTCTAATGAAATACCACAAGCTAATGGTATGTTAGGTTAGGAGAATCAAACTCTATTTGATTTGTTTGATTCAAGATAACCATAACTTTTTTTTAGAAGTAACATGGTTGAAAATTGGTATGGATTGAATATAATATGACTCCAACCTAGAAGATGGGTAAACACCATTTCATTATGAAATGTGATGAATCACATTAAGTTTTAAAATTGAAGATTATGAATTTGTTAAACTACTTATGAATAGGTTATTAACAAACTAAAGTCGAGGAATTATCGATGTTATTTGTAATATCTAAAAAGAGAAGAATGTAGTTTTGCTCTAATTACTTTAAGTATATATAGATAGTCTATATATTACAAAGGTAAGTGGGGATTTTTTATCTTGAAAGATAAAATGACTAGAACATAATCTTCTAAAAACACGCTAGTAAATATCTTGATGAGGTTAGACATGTAAATGATAGACTATGATGGAATTTTTATTCATGAGATACCTGGTGCGCTTCATTTTGCTACGGTGTCTCCGTCGTTCTTCAACATGCTCACACGCTCTTTTGGCGTTGGAATTGATCTTGATGGAGTTCTTTAAGTCTTTAACTTTGTAGATTCTTTGTATTGACGAAGAATCATTACATTGTTGTGTTGCTTTAAGATATAACTTCCATTAGTGATGATGTTGGCGTGAGCATGAGAAGAATCTGCACGCGATCATTCCGCTCGAGCTTCCATAAGAAGAAAAACATTTAAGCGGTTAGTAATAAGCGGATTCCGGCACTTACAAGTTTGAACTTCGAGAGTGTTAACGGCATAGTGTGAAAACACAACTCTAATTCTTACAAAGGCGTTCTGAATCGAGTCCCACAAGTGAGATAACCGCGATGTACGAAGTACACCTACGATTGAGATGAGTCATTGGTACACGAAGCATCACCTCACGGCTTGACCGTTTGAGACCACTAAGCGCAATCCACGGGGAGTTGCGAGGCGACTTCTTTGTCGGAGGCTTTGATGTTGACCTGGCGAGGAGTTTCCATTCAATCGCGAGGATCACAATTGTGAACCTCTCATAAATGTTCTCGACAGTTGCTAAGATCGTGAAGGACTTCGATAATGTATCCAGCGAAATTCTTATTGTTGAACATCAAGTGATTAAATGTCAAGTGTACCTAAGAGATCTTTTGATGAATCTCGTGGCTCTAGACTCAATAGTGCGTTTTGGTTTTCTGGAGCGGAGACTAGGGAGAGGGTCTCCTTCTTCAATACCAGCAATCTCTAAGAAAGAAAGCCGATAGTTTACGTAGGGTTCCCTGTGAGAATGAAACAAGCTTACGTTGAGAAACTTGAGTGGATAAGAAGGTTTAGTGCATCGTCCTGGGTCCATGGCGACTTTTAATCTTCAATACCGGCGTCACTAAGTGACAACCCATAGCATATGAATTGAACCGATTATGCGCCTAAGTTGAATAATCGGGAGGCCTATTTCTTTTCACCCTTTTCTTTGCATTTCTTTTTAATTCTTCAACTCCTTCTTTCTCCGATTCTCATTTTCTCCTTTTTACAATCATACCTAAGGACTTCTAAATACTAACTATTTGTGGTGTCCTTGGGTAGATCCATCGGCTCTGGCGGATCATAGGACGGTTATTCTAACCTTAGTCACCTTATAACTCCATGACTAACCTATGTTGCCATAAAACCAGCGATGTGAAAAATCTCTCCAGTTTTATGAATGAAAAACATTTTAGTACTGTTGAGATAAGATTTTGCATAAATACTCCCCCTCCACATGTGCTTAAGAGTTTTAGCGGTTAAAATGCAGATGAGGAAAAGCAGCGCACATTTTGAATTGATTCACTCAAGATAGACAATCCCATGAGAGACGGTTCGTGGCATAGTTAAAGAGTTACAATGTCGGCTTTTAGGTGACAACTAGCTCTAATAACTACCTTGAAGGTGTAGACAATCCTCGAAGGTTGTCAAACCCGTCAGATTTCATGTCTACCAAGAGTTTCTCGAATGGTACATTCTACTCGGACAAGTCCTTTGCGAGACACGTTTACATCACTAGCGAACTAGCTTGAAATTATTACCGTCGGGACAAGTCTTTTCGAGTTACTAACGGTTAAGCATCGTCAATTTGTTGGTTAAGTCTGAAGCACATAGATTCATTTGCATTTTACACAACATATTTCTTATCACATATTTTCTCCCCTTCAAAAATGGCATATTAAAGTGTTATTTTTGAAGCGTTTGAGAATAAATATGACCATTTAGTGTTGGGGAAGAATGACCACTGTGAACAATTTGTGAACAAAGTTTCAAATACACCCCTCAACAAGTGATATAAACGGTTGAGGTTTTGAAAATCATACGGGGAAGTACTTGTTCTTTTGAGCAAAACCTTGAAAAATGAAAGGTTTGATAGGTTTTACTCAAAAGTAAGAAGCTTTAGCTCCTTTTCTAAGGATTGTGGCAGCGGTACCACGGGGTCCTTTATTTACAAGTGCGGGTTGTACAATGTAATGTGTGCACAAGCCATATACATAATTAATCAAACATCCAAAATTATATGAAGTAAAAAATTCAAGGGGTACGGGGAAGTGCGGTGATGTTCGGGGTGTGCAGGCGTTGAAAGCGGTTATGTTAATCTGGGTGACCACTGACATAACTCTCCAATCGTGCAGGCGATCCCCCGAAACAACCGTTCATCAATCATTGTGATGATCCGTCTCACATCCCTCCTTTCACGAGAATTCCGGCGCTTAGGAGACCCAATTTTTGCGTATATCCTTCAACACGTATGCCAATCCATCCCTAACCGGCTTCAAGTATGATCCCGAACTTGTGGAGTTAAGCTGCGCATTAGCGGTTTCTTTGAAGTTCGCTACGGTAAACAACGCCGAAAGGTTTGCTTATGAGTGTATATTGAGATAGGCGGTTGATATCGGAAGATCAAGCTTTGGAGGAGTGAAGTTGACCGCAGCGTCGATAAGATTCAACGGCCGGTTGGAGATCTTCTACAATTTCCTTGATGACAATGCGTCTTATGAAGATGAGAAGTGACTTGATAAATTAGCGTTATGCTGCGGTTGAGAATTGTCTCATGCGACCACGTACCTTGGCAAGGTACATGTCTTGATGTCATTG
This sequence comes from Chrysanthemum makinoi, assembly GCA_910596185.1. Lineage (NCBI taxonomy): Eukaryota > Viridiplantae > Streptophyta > Magnoliopsida > Asterales > Asteraceae > Chrysanthemum > Chrysanthemum makinoi. Next base: position 1,254,739 of record OU343217.1, on the reverse strand, counting down.
AGAACAAATTCTCAAAGTCGACCTCGAGAGAAAGCATAGTCTCATTCATCTTGTCGTTTGACTACGATCTTCTTTAGGAATGTGTAGTCCCACTTGACGAAAGGTCAGCGTGTATGATGGCACGATATCTTTAGAACTATACGCGGCATGTTGAGACTTACGAACACGGCGGCTTACGTAGTAGATTCGTCGGCGTTACGGCGGTGATGAATCCCATACAATGCATCTCGGTTAGTATGCTTCCGCGTGTTGGAGAACAAGTGATTGGCGTTCCTCAATGGCTATGCGGTTTGAGTAGGCAGTTCTGGGAATGGAAGTGTCAATGATGTAGCATATTTTCTTGAATCATCGCCACCGTGTAGAAGAAAATCCAAGTCTTTGTTGAAGAAATATCTGAAAGGAATCCTTGGTTCATTTGGTTGGCCAAGTGTTGGTAGAGGTTTGGTCAATCGATTGTAGTATGGAGGGTTGTCCCTTTGTGTGAAGTCAATGTTTGCTTCAGGGTTGAGCCAATCCATGTTGTTAGACATAGCTCGAGCAATGTTTTCAAGGTGATATTAGACCTCGAGGGCACTTTCAGAGCTGTCTTTTAGAAGTTGAAATGCTTCATTCTTGATTAAGCCATTTCGATTTCGTCATTTTCTTCACATGGAACTTTTCTTGCAGAATTTAGCATGCTCCAATGTAGAACCGTCTACCAAGTTGACCTTCTTGAGGGTAGGGGTGTTGTTAACAAGAGTAGCAAACCATTCAAATTCCTTTGTTTTATCGTCATCTAGCCATGATCACGCGTCGGTCTCAGGCGTCTTCTTCTTCTTTTTTGAAGGCCTAGATGATGATTCTGGTTTCTGAACTTGTTTGGGAGAGGTGGGTTGTTGTAGGGGCTCAAGGACCTCTTCATCGTCACCACCCGTATATTCAAAGTGATCATCGGTTTTATGAGTGGGGGTGGTAACTTCGGAGATAGATCACGAGGTTTTTGATTAGAAGAGCGAGGAGGAGATTTTTGTTGAGCGAGGAGGCCGTTGTGGAGGAGGTTGCATCAAGAAGATTCACGGGCTATACGGCGTTTAGGTGCGAGTCTTTATCCTTATCCTTGTCTTCATCGTCTCTAGGGCGTTTAGACTTTTACTTCGAATCTACAAGCTTCTTGAAGTTGGTAGTCGGCAATGCTTGAAACAGACTTTCCTTCATCGAGTAAATGTCCCGAGTCGTGCGGACATTTGTGTGACAAGCGGCCACCAATTCATTATCGAGAAAACTACGGATCGGTTGGATTGATTGTGGCGGTTAAGGGCGTTGATCGAATAGTTTGCTTGGCGATCTGCATAAGATTTGGATAAAGTTGTTTGGTGAACAACTCCTTTGTGACTTTAAGGCATTACTCGAGAAGGTACTTTTAGGTGTAGCCTTCATCATTTCGTTCAGTTCCTCTTGGCGGTGATTTTTCATGAATTCCTGAACAAACTTCCTTTCTCCTTTCATCTTTTCATGCTTTCGTCATACATATCTTTGTATGTGATCGACAAAGAAATTGACTTTTGTTGAGCACGTTTTTCTTTCGACTTGTTTGGCGGCTTTGGTAATCCGTTCATGAGCTTGAGAAATCCAAGATTTAGATGGTTTCTTCACGGTTTTGGATGATGATTTGGTTGACTTCTTTGATGGTGGTGGTGAAGGTGAGAAGGCGAATCGATGATGAAGAGATATGAGGAGACTCTGGATCCTTGGAGGTTCGAGGTTTCTTCCTTTGATCGTGCGGGACTATCTAGAAGAAACGTATCATAATCAACATCTTTATCTTTTTCGGACTTCTCGGTTTCCGGTTCCTCAAACTCATATTCGATAGTATCCTCCACAAGCTTTTGTTGTTGCACAAGAGTGGTGGCACCGGCTCCCTTATCGGGTTGATTAACGCGCCGGGGAGATGGTTGAGTGAAGCGGCACCACTTGATCCTCGGGACCACCCATTTGGTCTTTAGCAAATTCTTGACTTTGTGTTGGTGTCTAAGGAATTTGATCGTCTTCTTGTATGATTTTCCGGTTGGCTCTTCTATCACTCTCGAGCTTTCATCATAAGGTACAAGTACAGAGTCTTCCCTTTTCCTTTGTCGGTATTGGGGACTTGGAGGTTTAGGCTGTGAAGGAGGTGTTCGGTTGCGGTTGAGTAGTAATCTCTTCATCGTTGTGGTACCTTGAGCTTTAGTCCACAAGCTTTCTTTCTTGGTTCGGTGTGGGAATAGGTTGACTTCCTTCGGGGAACAATCCTTTTCGAGGAGGATTCCTTTTGGGAAGCTTCCTATAAATATCGTACTTGTGACACTTCGGCCTCTTACGGTCCTCGGTAGGTGTACGAGAAGATTTTTCATCAAGATGACCAACTTTGCCTTCTTTTACGGCTAACCGATACCTTTTATATGTTTCAAGCTTTTTGATTTCGGTTAGTTAGAAGGTGATCGGGTAATACCGTACCTGTTTCTTTGTTGGCGATTCTTTGATTACGGCGGAATAATATGGGTTCGATCAATATGTCGTGATTATCACGGGTCATTGAGCCTCATGGGGATATGTCGGGATGAAGTCCAAGAATTCTCTGGATCAACAGTTTGGTGTATCTGACATAGGGAATCTTGGAGCCAAGCTTCTTGTGAAATGACATCATGTCTCCCATATCGATGCTTCGATTTCAATGTCCTTCTTGTTGATCAACGACAAGAAAATTTGCAGTTCCATGAGCTTGGGATGCTCATAGCCCTTGTCGCGACCGAGACCGATTTGGTGATGATCATGTAGAGTGTTCTCCATGGTTGAGGAATATACTTGACTCCGCGTGAGAGTGCTTAGTAATGATTCTGAAGCTTCATCATAACCAATATCTATCAAAATTTGGAATGTCTCTTGGTATGGGGTAGCAAAGAAGTCGGTTGGGCGATGTCGGGAATGATGAAACGGCCCGTAAGTCGGCGGGAGTGATAGTGACTTGTTTGTGATTAAGTGTCACATTCACTGCACTTTGACGAGTGATCCTCTGCATAGAATCCCAGAATTGTTGAATGTAGACCTCTCAGGCGTGGCGAGTGTGAGAGCATGTTACGGTAGGGATGATTCACGAGAATATCCACTGCAATGAGACAAGAAGATTCCGAGCATGTGAGGGTGTCAAAGTCAACCCTAAGGTTGTTCTTTCCAATCTTTCTCGGATAACCCTTTGCGGAAGATATCGGCAATTGTAAGAACTACGTGCATCCACATTCATTTGTTCGACCATGTGGTGATCGAAAATAACATTAGCCAAAAGAACCAACATATCGAAAGACATAGTGTTAGTCAACGGAAGGTCTTATTGTCTAGTTATTGAATGTCAGGTGTCAATGATTATTCACGAGTCCTAAGTCACTTGTTTGTCCAATAGTCCAATGACGTCGTGAAATGTTTTTTGTGAGTTAGTTAACTTTAAGTTTTAAAGTTTATGTTATCACTTATTGTTCACAACATATCAAGCGATTAAGTTTATTAGTGACATTATTGGATTCGTGACGTTATGATTAGTTTATTTACAAGTTTGTACGCGTAACAATTCATTATGAAGGTCAATCGGGCTTAAGCGTAGTTTTGGCAAAGTTAAGCGTAAGCGATGATATACTGGCGTGGGAAAGCTTATCGTAGGATCTAACTACGGCGTAAGAAATGTTGCAGCGTGGGAAAGGGGACCTTATGCGTGGAGAGCTTGCGGCGTGGCGTATATATACCTTACGGCGTAAGGCTTACTCGTAAGAGTAGACCTTATCGTGAGGTCCTTGTTTACGCATATCCTTCACGGGATCTGGCGTAGTCCCATTGTAGAACCTTACGTAATAGTTATGCGTAGGATTATTCTTCGCGCATAACTTGACTACGGCGTAGGGTAATCCTTATCGCGTAGAGTTCAAATGACCTTGATTACGAATATTATGCGTAGCAAGCACGAAATAAGTTCATCAAATCATCAATATTAACACAAAACATCATTTTATCAACAATTTAACATGGCATGAACATTCATTAACACGATTCTGGCGTAGAAAGTCATACAGCGTGGGTCAAAACCCTAAGGGTTTAAGATTTACGGCATATCATTTCTAGCCATGGGATTTGCACCAAATAAATTACGGTAGGTCTAAGTGTTGTTGAGAGTCTATAAACCAAGTTATTAACATCTAATTCATTGTGAATCAAAATTACCCAAAGTTATGAACTTTAAACCCTAACTTCAAATTGTTAAACAATTAGTGTTTTACGGGTGGTTAACAACCAGGGAAATCATCAATTCAACAACATATGACCATAACCCAACAATCTTTTAGACCAAAACACTTCACATTTGAAAAACCCAATTCGACTCATAAACCCTAATTTTCAAAAATCATTAATAAGTGTTTTACGGGTGGGTTTTGATGGTTAAAATGTATCATTGATGTATTAAAAGCATTTTGACACTATCCATTTTAACCAAAAACACACACATAATGATTATGTGTTCATATGCTTATCGCGTAGAACACATAATCACTTCCATAAAAATTTTTAGCCGTTGGATTTGCATGAAATTCAAAAACCAAGCTTAAAACATGTTAAGATCATTAAAACACTTACAAAATGATGATCAAAACAGCGGATTTCTTGAGTGAATCTTAGGTAGGATGAGTATGGTTAGAAGTAATAAATGTGAAGTGAAAAGTAGGTGGGAGGTGTTTTATTAAAAATAACTTTAACATTTTGACAGTTTTGGTCCCTCCACCTTTTCCTTTTTCAAACAAAGCCATTTAACTTCCATTTTGGTTACCAAACAAAGATTTTTAAGGAAAGAAACTTTGACGACACTCCCCCTCGACTTGAGAAATAATGAAAGGTTATAAATTTAGTCGAGGAGTGTCATTGTAACGAGAAAAGTTTACCACCATTGATAAAAGAAACAAGCAGGATAAGATAACATGCAAGTACCACAGATGTTTTGAAGCGGTTAAGTTATAATTTTTCTCCCCTCAACACTTGATCGAAAAAATCTTGAATTTTGAAAGATTATAGTGTTGTGAAGAAAAATACTTGCCATGTTGAAAGAAAAATAGATTAGAAGAATATTTTTGTTGTTTTATCGGGTTTTATATTTTTGTATTTTGTTTTTGAAAAATTATTTACAAAAGAGATTTTGGTGTTTGTGAGGTTTTAAGACTGTTTTAGGAGGTCATCAATTCCTCTTGAGTCAAACACCTCATACCAATCCGGTGGACCAACTCATTAAACCTAGCGGGAGGCAAGGCTTTGGTGAGAAGATGCCATATTGGTATTACGTACCCACAAAATATAGTTCAACGGTACCCTGTTCCACGTGATCCTTGATGAAATGATATCGAAGATCGATGTGCTTTGATTTGAGTCTTTGGCGAGTTGCCGCGAGATTGCAATGGCACTCCGATTGTCGCGATACATCGGGATTACGTCAAATCGTAACCATAGTCTTTGAGTTGTGTTCTCATCCAAATGACTTGAGCACAACAGCGGACATGGCTACATATTACGCCGGTTGAGGACGGCGACGTACAATCCTGCTTCTTCGATTGCCATGACACCAGTTTATCACCAAGAAATTGTAAAGCTCAAGAAGTACTTTTCCGTGAGTCTAAGCATCCTGCGTGGTCGGCGTCTGACGAAGCGATTAGTTCAAAACGAGAATCCTTGGATACGGATCCCCAAGTTAATGGTTCCCTTTATGTATCGGGAGGATTCTTTTAGCCTCGAGAGGTGGGTTTGATTGGTCGCGGCCGATAGCGAGGAGCATAGATATCGGCAAAGACAATATCAGTCGCTAGCTGGTTTAGATACATGAGAGTCCCAATAATACTACGGTATTTTGTAGGGTCCACCAATTTCCCATGTAAATCGGCGTCTAGCTTCTTGGTATGAGCCATTGGTGTGGCATAGGTGTCCTGAGGTTTTCATTCCAAATTTGTTTAACAATTCAAGGGCATATTTGGGTGACTCAAGAAAATACCGCGGGGTGATTGATGAACTTGCGGTCCTAGAAAGAGCGTGAGTTCACCCATCATGGACATTTCAAAATTTTTCTTCATTAGTTTTGCAAAGCGATTGAAAACTTTTTATGTGTAGACCCAAAATGATGTCATCCACGTAAATTTGAACAATTAAGATATGTGCCCCGTGATATTGTATAAAAGAGTTGGGTCAACCGAACCTTTGGTGAAATTATTAGCAATGAGGAAGGATGATAGCTTATCGTACCATGCTCGAGGAGCTTGTTTGAGACCATCTGAGCTTTGTTCAGGTTTGTAGGCGTGATTGAAACTTCGGGATCAACGAATCCATACGGTTGGTGACATAAACCGTTTCTTTAAGTTGTCCATTGAGAAGCGCGTTTTGACATCCATCGATGAGACCGTCATATTCATATGAGCGCGAGCGCTAGAAATATCGAGCGACCTCAAGGCGAGCAGCGGAGCAAAAGATTCTTCAAAGTCAATACCCTCTTCACGGCGATAACCCTTAGCCACGGGCGTGACTTATTTGGATAACATTTCCTTGACATCAATTTGTTTTCCAAATCCATTTTAGACCAATGACGTAGACTCCTGTTGGTCTTTCAACCGATTCCCATACTTCAAGACGTTTGAATTGGTTGAGTTCTTCTTGCATGGATTCAATCCGGTTGTCTTTTGTCATTCGTCTTTGATGTTTTAGGTTGAATTGGCGAGCGGTGAGTGCATAAATGCAATGTTCACCGTCTGTGTGAAGGCGTTGTCTTGTAACGGCTTGGTTGATTCGGGTTGCCAATAATGTTTTCGAGAGGATGGTCTTTTGTCCATCTATGTGTGGAGGGTTGATGTTGGTATACATTGTGCGGTCGAGGATTCAAATGGTTTGTTGAAGATTCAGCGACATCACGGTGCAGGCGATCTCATTAGCAAGCGGGTTGAAGAAGCATTTGGATCAAAATCTGCGGTGGGGGTACTTCATTGAGAATATCATCGGCCGGTTCATCATTGTTGGAGCGGTTTGTTCAAGCTGTTGTGGTGGAGTCAGCTGGTGTAGGTGCATCTTCAGCGGTAGTTGTTGTAGCGAGTGTATCGGGTATAAGAGTATTATCGAGGTTGAGCGTGAAGCGGCGGATACACACGGAGCACGTTCATCAATATCGATCAGCGAGCAGTGAGCAAATAACCTTTCCATTTGTTGGCGAGTAAGTTGGGGCTTTGTTCGGTGATGATGGGGTTTGGGGAAGTTTAGCGGTTGTGTCGGGTTCCAAGTTATACTCGAAGCCATTTCCGTAAGTTCATCAAAATGAGCATGAATCGTTTCCATCACTTTTGTACGGCGATTCAGTTAGGAAACCTTTGGAATTATCCGCGATATCAGATAAAGACTCCAATGCAGCTTTGGCTTTGAGCTTTCCAAAGTCATCACGATCATTATTCGGATAGCAAAGAGATCCAAATACATGAAAGTGTTTTAGATTCGGTTTTACATTATGGACAAGCTCGAAAGTTGTTTTGTTGTGGCGTTTTGTAATCATAGATCGGTTTTGAGTATAGCATGCGATGATCTTACGCCCATAAGTAATCTAGAAGTTTAGCATTGATTAACATTGTTCTTTCAGCTTCCACTAACGTTAGGTTTAGATCTTTCGACAACTCCGTTTTGTTACGGGTATGCGTGCAATAGATGTCGATCTTTGAATTCCCACTTTCTCATAGAATTCACGAAGAGTTTGATTAACAAATTGATTGCCTCTATCGTTACGATTAGTCGAGCGGTGTTTACGTGGTGAACTTGTATTTTCGTGTGAAAGGTGATGATCATCTGTGGAGCTTGATCTTTGCTACGAAGAAAGTAGACCCAAGTCCAGCGTGAATAGTCATCAACAATTACTAAGATGTAGCGTTTGCCATTGATCGTTTGCAGCGCTCGGGCCACACAAATCCATGTGAAGAAGATGAAGCACATCTTTGAGGCGTGTTCCACCTTTGAAGGAAAATGAGCACGAGTGCTTTTGCCTTGTTCACAAGTGGAGCAAAGGTGATCTTTAGAATACCGAAACCGTGGGAGTCCTTCAACTAGTTTGTGTCGAGCAAGGTTGGTGATGGTTTGAAAGTTTAGATGTGAGAGGCAGCGGTGCCATAGCGGGATTTTGTTGATGTTACCTTTGAAAGTAAACATATGGGAGATGAAGCAACCATGTCTTTCATAGAGATAGTGTAGAGACTAGAATTAGCGATCGGACATAAGGTCATTTCCTTGTAGATCACGAATGAAACAAGTTTTCTCCGGGAAAGCAACCTCCAAATCTCCATCACAAAAGCCGACCTCTTGAAAGCAGATTATGACCGAGGCCTTCCGCATAGTAAACCCCGCTAATTTCGATGTTCCCATTGACATAGTCTCCGTAGCCCATGATAGCTGCGAAGTGATCATTCGAACGGCGGTGCCAATGAACTTTGCAACAAAGTTTGATAACAGTTTAAGATTGCCCGTCATGTGTCGGGAACAGCCGCTATCAACAATCCGAGAAATGATCGTATCACACGCATTACACCTGAGGCGACGGATGGAATAGAAGTAGATGTGGAACCGAAATGTTAGAGGGTTCGTAGCGATTATAGTAGATATACAAACATCAATAGCTTTAGGTATCCACTTAAATCCTAGTGTGTTATATATCCATTTCGGCCATCTCCAACTAGTATTTGCTTTAGTCTTAGTGAATGCACTAGGTGGTACTACATTCCTAGGAGGTGAAACGGAGCTACTGAGGGACAACAATGCGTTTCTTAGAATCTAAAGATGGCGGTCTACCAAGCACGGACTTAGAAAGATTAGTGGGCCTAGAGGTATTCCGGTTCTTAGGATTCCTTAAGCGAGAGATGATAGCTTTAGCAACACATTTATCATGACAATCAGAATTCATACTTTTACCACAAATAACACAAGGTGCATCGGACTGAATATCAAAAGTACTTAACGGTTTAGCATTCGTTACATCACTATTTCTATTACATTTGCGGGCCTTAATATCTATAGTGGATGCAACGTGAGTCTTATTCATAGTCCTAGGGTGTTCTTCTACTTTAGCATTCTTGATTGATCTTTTCTTAGGTCGCAACTTCCTATTCTTGATTGAGTGCTCTAGAATTTGTGAAGTGCGGACGTTTGGAAAAGGCTCAACTATTCTGTTTGATTAGAAGGAAGCACGTTAGCTACTTGTGATTTGGCAGTAGAGATTCTAGGTTCATGAGTACTAAGTGTTATTGGGGCTAATCTCTTAATGATGGTTGGCGGAAGTTGTTCATACTTTCCTAACATTTCTCTTAACTTGAGGATAGTGTGAATCGGATCTTGATTTTCAGACCGAACATTTCGAGCAAAATGCATAACTTCTTTAGTGTGTGCAAGATAATGATCAAGTTCATTTGATGCTTCATCACGAGTCTTTTGAGTAAATCAAATATGACACCATATTCCTTTTAACTTTTACAAGTTCTTGTTCATATTTTGAGATTTGACACTTAAAAGACACGTTTTGATCATCCAATTGCTCAATTTTAGGATCAGAAGATTTTGCATGCAACTGGGCGATTTTGTGTTGAAAAGCAAGTTGTTGATCGTGAATATCTTTTTGACACCAATTAAGGCGACGTATTGCATTTGAAAGTTCGTTTGACAATCGTTTGTTTTCAACTTTTAAGGGCTCGATCTGAAGCACATTATCAGTGTTCTCAACATTTATCCGCGAATCAACGATGTCAGGAGGTATGATCAAATGCATATGACAAAGAATTCAATAACACAACATTATGGACATCGGCACAGATGACATCTTCCAAGAGTCGATCAACATCTTTTCTCAACATTTTCTTTTTACGTTTAGTATTAGAAATAGATGTTTACGTTTTCTCAACGACCTTCATCACTCCAAGTTCCTTATGAAAATCCTTTTCCCGGGCTAATGCACAATTTTTCAAATTTTTAACATTAGGTAAAGATTTTTACGAAAAATGTCTCTTTGTTCTCGCTAGAGCGATTGAAAATGTTGAACTTTGATTTCAGAATGATATTCTATCTCATGTTGTAAAATTTTGAGGTCAACCATGAAAATGTCAAAATATCTAAGAATTTTTCGATTTTCAGGGTTTTGAGTTTACTTCACTGATGGAAGGTAAAGGACCATAAGTTTGTGCATAATCTGGTTGGAGATTAACATTAGAAGACTTAGGTGTTTTGATGATAACCCTTGGTGTGTTAGAAGAATCCGTTGGTGTGACGAAAGTGACCGCTTTTGAATAGTTAAAAGGTTTGTTGTAAACAACTTTTTCTAATTTTGATCGACTCTCGTCTTATGCATCTAATTCCTCTTGACGATGATATTCAACAACATTCATAATGAAATTATCAACTTTATATTCGCCTTTGGAAACTTCGGGATTTGGTTTGAATGCTTTTGTTGAAAGCTTAGGTTTGTAATCGGCAAGATTCGGTCCATATCCATTTGGATTGGGTTTTAAAGTAAACTTTTCAATGGTCGTGACCGACTCGCCATGTTTGTAAACAACAGTTTTAAACTCTTTAAGTTTGTTTTGCAAGCCGATGATTTCTTCAAGATGATCATCTATTCGTTTAGTTGAATGCTTTTTGTATCGAGAGAAGCTGTTTTTGACAAGTTAACAACTCGGCCTTAGCTTTTTGATTTTCCAAGGTGAGAGCGTTAATTTGCTTTTTATGTTCATGTTTCAGTTGTTCTATTTGAGACAACAAAGCATTCTTGAATGCGGCTAGATCACGTATCTGTCGTTCTAAATATTTTTCGTTTTGATAAGATTTGGCAAAGGCTGCTTCAAAACCTTTTTCACATTTTTCTTGAGTTTTGAAAAAGTTGAGTTGCTTTTGTAAACATTCAAAATCCTTAGTTAACAGTGCATTTTTGCATTTCAAGTCCTGATTAATGGCATGACATTTTTCCACTATGGTTTGTTGGTCTTGTATTAAGCGAGCAAAATGCGGATGAGGCAAAAGTTGGCGTGTTCAGCGTGAGTCTCAACATAATCATTATTGAGATCCTCAAGTATAACCACGGAGTCAATTTGATTATCAAGGGAAACCGTTTGGTCATCTTGATCGTCAAATATAACTCACGAGGTCTAGTTGAAAATCGTCGGAATGAGATGTGGATGACTCATTTTGAACATTCGAGCCTTGCGGATTCGGATGTTGGCGGAGATATAGATCGAGATAAATATGGTTTGTTCGGTACACGAGACAAGCCATCGGTGTCATCACTGGGCTGTGTCACTCATGTGTAACTCATGCATATTAGCCATCAACATACTTGTTGCATTGGCTGCAAGTCCTCCATATCATCATCACAGTCGCATTTGCCATAAAACTCGTTCTTTGTGCGTGAGAGTTCCACCGCTTCATCCTTAAGAGCCAAAGAAGAGCCTCTTTGAAATAAGCCTTTGCCCTAGTCCTTGGCTTTGGGCATGCATTAGCCAGGTGTCCCTTCTCATTGCGGTTGTAGCATCGAAGACCATTCAACCCATTCGAGCATTTCCTGTTCCACCACTTGAGCTCGATTGTTATTCCTACCCACAGCATTAAACCCTTGACCACAGCCCATCGGCGACCATAACCCGCGATTACGAACTTCAACTCGTCCATTGTTCACAATAGCTTGATTCCTTGTATTAGATGAGGAGCGAATACGGTTGTTGGATTTGTTGGTATAGCGGCTAAAGGCATTAGCAATCATAGCAAATCCTTGTTGCAATGCTTGAGCGGATCGATTCCTCATTAGCCGGCTTGAGCATTGTGGTTGCTGTATGGAACCAATTGAGTTTGTTGAGATGGAGGTTGTGAAGGATCATGTGGTGTGATTGTAGCGATTGGTTGAGTTCTTTGGTTGAGGAGAATAACGGTTTTGAGCATATAAGGCAAGTTGTTGATTTTCCGGATGTGTTGGTGGAGCAATTTGAGCACGGAGAATCCTTTCCCTATCAACTTCCTTTTCATGAGGCTTCAAGTAATCGTACAACAATCCATAGGTAGATGATGCATGTTTTTAGCGGAGAAAAATGACATACTTCTCCCATTAGGGACCAAGACTACTTAGGACCTTAGTATTCACTGCAATTCTTGGCATGATGATGTTGTGTTTATCCAAATCATTGATGATGTCGGAAAATCGGTGATGATAGGACTCGAGTGTCTCTCGAGGTTCAATCATGAAGTGTTCATAAGCCAAGTAAATTTTGGATTCCAAATCTTCGATTGAGTCTGAGATCCTTCCATAAGACGACGAATATGATCCCACATTTTCTTTGCAGTCTTTTGAGCATCAACACTACGAAGAATTAGGTTTGGTAATCCTAGGAGGATATATTCCATTGCAAGCTCATCGGCTTCATAGTGTAGAAGTTCTTGAGGATTCAAGTGCAGCATAGCAATGTTCGTTTGCTCATCTCTTGGTGGAATGGCATTTGGATCTTCGGGTACAATGACAGTAGGCATCTCAAATGGACCTTCCAAGATAACCTTCTTTAAGAACTTTCCATGTGGCTTCTTTAGATCACAAAACCTAAAGAACCTTATCACCCATTGATCGTAGTTTCTGGAAGTGAGCATTGGAGGTCTATCAAGTGATCCGGCCTCATGAATTGATTGTTGGTTGCTTAAAGTTTCAAACATCTTTGCAAACCAAGTGGGTTCCCTCATAGTGATCCTTGATGGATGTTGATTAAAGTCATTTGTGTATGGTTGAGCTTGAAGACTTGGTGGTGGTTGAACCATTTGAGGTTGTGGATTTGCGGCAAGTTGTGGAGTATGTTGTTGGTTAAATTGTTGTTGATAAATTGCTTGTTGTTGATTCCATTGTTGATGTTGTGGAGTTAGTTGTTGTTGGCGTTGAGGATGAGGATAAGTGTAAGGGAAATAGTTAGAGTATGGTGGTTGTGACATGTTGATAAACTTGTGTTGGTAAAATGGATCTTTGTAGTCGAATGAACCTTTGTTGATGAAGTGTCCTTAGTCGTAGAAGAGACAAGAACCAAGTAGCACTTATGCGTAAAAACACCAAAGTTACGCGTAACAATAAGGAGTTACGCGTAGGATTTAGCTTACGCGTAAGTAGGGAAAAGCACTAAAGTTAGGCGTAGACAAAAGTTAGGCATAGAAAGTTAGGCGTAGGATTTTCTTATGCGTAAGACTAGGCTTAGGCGTAAGAAAGATCTTAGGTAGGATTTCTGGCGTAAGCTTATGCTTATCGCGTAATTTTAGGGTTTTGCCCAAATGATCTTTTACACTATCCGCGATTGCAAAAGATATCCAAAGTCGGCGTATTTTCAGACTTATCCAAGTAAGAAAACACGGAATAAACCACGAAAATGAAGATCAAACCAAGGAGGCACTTACGCGTAGTTTTAGGGTTTTACTACTGGCGTAGGATTACTCGTAATTTTGATTTTGCCCAAAGTTGTTTCTGAACCAGTTTTTGTGTGATGAAATAGCTTCAATAACACCAAAATACACAAAAGTGTGAAACTTGATGAACCAAAGCCTCTAAAAGCGATTACGGTAGGATAGAACCCTCGTTCAAAAACTCGATTAAAGACAACTATCCACGCATAAAGTTTGAAACTTTTGCCAAAAACAAGTATTTTAACACCTTAAAACGTTGAAAGTACAAGAATCTTGGATTAAAAGTGTAAAAACAAGTTTTTAAGCGAACCAAAGAATACGTACTCAAACTTTACGCGTAAGACCCAAAAAAAACCTTCAAAACAAACTTGTTCACCCAACTATTTGGCGATTGATACCCTTTGTTAGGTCACAAGGTTTACCACACAAGCTTATAAGAAAGATAGAGAAGCGATTGAACAAGTATCACACACACACACACGAGATAATAGACACGGTTTAGGCGTAGAGTGTATGTGAAAGGAAAACTTGAACAACCAACCTTCAAATGAAGGTTTACATAAGGTATTTATAGGCAAGGAGCTAGGGCAACACTCCTACTCCTTCCCTTTCTCCTATGGGCTTGGGCCTAAGCTCATGGGCCTTCTACATAAGCTTAAGGCTAATAACAAACATAAAGGCCATAATAAGCTAACTATTACATATGAGTAACTAACACTTGAATAATGTTTAGGAGTGATTCCAACACTAGGAATATTAACATGTGCAGTAAAACAAATGATTCTAATAAAACATGATATATCATTTGAGAAATGGATAAATATCTTTTGACAATATAGAACATGAATAAAGTCTAAGTTTGACCTGTAGATTCATCATGTACATCATGTTGTGAATTAAAATTGTTGTATCATTCTTGAATAAGAAGTGATTTGACAACATTGATATCTAACTAAAAGTTATTAGATAACTTGTGTAATGAATATTCTAATAGAATTACATCCTCACAGCCTGGAATTGCTCCTAAATTCTATGGATGAACAATATGTCAATGTTGTTGCAAATTGTAATCAGCTACAAACTTGAAAGTTTGAAGACATCAAACATTACACAATAAGATATTAAAGTTTACGGAGTTTTAATGAGCATAATGTTGTTTGTATACAATGATGCTGGTTTAATTGAGATGACACTCAAAACTAGTCATGGTAGGATTTCATCCTTGTTAATGGCCATGTGAACTAGTTGTGCTACTAAAAGCAGGAGTGCTTGATTGCATTATACATTAATAGAATAAGAATACTTTAAACTTTAAAATGTTTGAAAGTTTAAATTGTCATAAATTGGTGATAGAGGATGACACATACTTTATGAATTATTATGTGGATTAGTGAATGCACACATACAAAGACTTTACTAATTGAATTCTTAAAATAAGTATTCTCAAAATTATGATAGATCAAGTTTGTTGATTTATACCTTGTCAACAAGTATGATTGTCATTACTTGAGGCATAATTCATCAACTGGAATTTTCATGCATTGATCTATTTAGTATTTGGATAAGGGATGTTAAACAATTGTTATAATAAATCAAATACTTGGTATGTTTGATTTTATAATATATTGTATCCTATATTTGCATGTTTAATCTGTGAATAAATTTATTTATTCTACAACGTCCGTTGTCAATTAATGATATGGGAGTATCGTTAAATTAAGACAAATCTGGGTGATTTGGTAGAATATACTTAGAAGTATATTGATGAGAAAACATACCAATTTCAGATGATATTCAATGAATTGAATATAGGACTTATCACAACTACATGAATTTACTTTATGGATATTGTTATTAAGTAAATCATGAATAATTATCCTCAAACTTGAGATACCAGATAATTGTCATTAATGTAGTGCACTTCTGTGGAACAACTTAACGCTATACGTAACTGGTAGTCATAAGGGTTGTTTCATGAAGTGTTGCAAAGTTCATGGGTTATTCTTGTAGTCAAGATAGAATTTGTTCCTTCAAATTTATTTTGGAGTTTAATATCTTGCTTGGGCCCTCATAGAGTGACAAGATGTTTGCATGGCCATGCCCAAGATCTCCCCTGAATATGTTGAAGATTTGTAATCTTGCTCAATCACTTATAACGAGAAACAGAATGGTTGAATAAAGAATGACTTAAATCCATATATTTATTTAGCATGGTATTAGAAACAAAAGGATAATAATAATGATGAATCATTAAAAGGTTTTTCTAGGAGACCTTACTCGAGTTATACTAGAGGCATCGAAGTGTTGTTAAACGCTAACCGATGTGATCACACTATTAAGATATGTCCAAGTGGGAGTTGTTGGTTTAATGGACAAAATATTAATAGATGTGTGTTAGGATTGAACTTGAGACCACGGGATTGCACACTTTACGTATGAGAATTTAAGTTTAATAATTAAATATAAAATGTTATATTTAGTTATTAATTACACAAATGACTAATGAACGTTAATTAATTAAATGTAATGGAATAACGATCGTTATATGTTAAAGGAAAAGGACTAGAGTGGAAATTAGATTTCAAGAAGGATCCTGAAACCCCTTGTGGGTTAGTAAACGATCGGATGGGCTTTCGGGTAACCCATTCCCACTCCAACTTGTCCTCCAAGTTTTCCATCTTATAAGTACAAGGCTTTAGGTTTATTGTTGGGTAATCTTGTACACATAACCTAAACCTAAAGTGTTTCTCTTGTTCTTTAGTCATAACTAATCGACCAAACAAGTGTTTGGGTCGATTACTTTTGTTTTCTATAAACAAGTTGTTTTGTGTTAATTAAACTAGCATTTACTCTAATTCGTTAATAGTACGTGTGTAAAATAACGTGTTACAATCACACTATTGATTGTATCTTGGATTGAATTACAAAACGGTAAGGGGTAATTCTTATAATCCTATAAACCCTAATTAGGGTTCATCTCAATTGCTAGTTTTGTGGAATTGATTCTTGTTCGGCTTGAATAAAAAAGGTACGAATAGTTTATGTTTATGTTAGTTAATTATTCATTATTCGTTCCTATATGCTTCCGCATGTTTCTTTGATGTTTTATGTGTTTTATATATGATTGTCATGTTATATAATTCCAACAAAGGGTTCATAATGTTATTCATCGGTAAGTAGTATTAATGGATTGGATGTTATAATGACACTTAAAAACCTCAACATGACCACTAAGCTAGCCAAGCTATTTTAAATTTCTCTTTTAAGTATTTAACTTCAAATTTATGGTGCATTTTATTATTCACATGCAGTCTGAGGGGATGTTCATGGGTTGGGTAATATCCGAATAAACCGAAAATCGAAACCGAACCGAAACGAAAATAACCGAACCGAACTCGTAAACGAACCGAAATTGCCAAAACCGGACCGAACCGAAATAAAAGTTTGGTTTTCGGTTCGGTTATGGTTTTAGCAATCCGAACGAAAAACCGAAATCAAATAAATATATATATTTTTTTATATATTTATATTAAAAATATATATTAAAACTCTTTTATAATATATATATAATATTTTTAAGCTTGAAAATTATTTTTTCAAAAAATATATATAAATAAATGAATAAATTATTAAATTTAGGTAATTCAGGTTATTCGGTTCGGTTTTGGTTATTAGGGATTGGTTTTCGGTTTTCGGTTCGGTTTAGTTAAATTTGAATTCGGTTCGGTTCGATTTTCGGTTATATCCAGAAAAAAAAATTAACCGAACAAACCGATAACCGAACCGATAAACACCCCTACACAGTGCATGTTAGTAAGCCCATAAATGTATACTGTATATTAATAATTTGTTGTCATTTAATATATGTACTTGATATATGGTCTAGATGTGACCACGGAACTTCGAGCTAGAATATGGGACCTAAACATGATAGACTAATTTTTGCCAACTTGCAAAAAAAACTTCCGTATTAAAGAAACAATGTGCATTCAATTTTATCTCAACATGACAACTCTCTGAACCAGCCTTTAATGCGTATAGCTAAAAAAGATATGATTCATGTGTACAAATAAGCAATAGATTATTATACTATAAACTGGAACTTTGACAATCGAAACATATCGTGACTTTCAATACACATTTATGTTGCCTACCCGGGGCATAATGAAAAGTTTATACAATTAATACGCCACCGAGTTATAAACTTTTTTATATTATAAATTTTTTTTCTCGATAATGATTAGATAAAAAATTAGCAAGAAGCTAGAATTGTCAAAAAAAGGGGTATGTGTGGTTAAATCACTCTATCCAATTTATGATGATTGCCTACATCTACTATAAAGAGGAAATTTCGAGAAAAGACATTTTGAAAAAGGTTTTATGATTTGCTACCATTGATTTTTGGGTAACAAAATACGACATAGAGAGTAAAACTCTTTTCTCCCTCTTATTTGCTCGTCCAATTTGTGATGAGAAATGATATATGGACCTAACTTTGGTACAAGTTAGCTTAAAATCACTGTCAATCATCTCAATGCTTGATGTTTGCAGACAGGGACCCACATATTTTACAACTCGTCGGGATGATGACAAGTGTTTTTAGGTTTAAGTTTAGGTCTAAGTTTAGATCTATGTATCATTTCTCATTTGTGATATGTGTGGATGTTGCAGGCAAAACTCTTGCACTCCCTCTCATTTGTTTCCCAATTCGTGATATGTGGCAAGCAAACTATTTGCTCTTCATCCCCATTTTCTCTCTCCCTTTTCAAGTGCCAATTTGTTTCATTCATTTAATATATACATGGTTTGGTGAGAGTCAAACTTTAAATTTTAAAAGTAGCTACAATCTGCTGATAGTGGGGATAGCTTTTGGTGGAAAAATATGCTCATGGTTAGAAATAAAGTGAGAAATAATGTTTGATGCAAAATTGAGAATGGTTTTAGTACTTCCATGTGGTATGATACGTGGAGTCCTATAGGTCCTTTAAGGTTGCCACAGTAACGGCATTCAATTCCTTTCATTTTTCGTGTCACGCCATCTTTTTCTATACATCGACTTTCAGGATGATTGCCCCTTGCGTCAATAGCGATCATGAAAATCAAAAAAAAACATTTTTTACACAAACTAAAATTATATTAATAATTAAAATGTTACATAATAATTCTATTAAAATAAAAATATTACGAAATTTATTAAAACATTACAACACTTGTTAGAAACTAATAATCTAGGTTGTGGCATGCCATGATCGAATATTTGATTTTCTGCATTTCTTATAGATGCGTCAAAGATTGGTCGATTAGGCGTGATAGAATATGATGTCTTTTCATATTTCTTTGTCGCTCAAATTCAAGTATTTCTTGTTCAGTGCCAATATTTTGTCTTCCGTTTATGCTTTCTTTTGTTCTAGCTCCACTCCTTTTTGTCTTTGATCCAGAATTTCTTTCTTCAAGCGTAGTATCCGTCTGACCATTCTTCTTTCCCAATGCCATGGACTTAATGTTTTTCCATTTCTCGGCAATACCTTCCATATAACTAGCTTTGGAACACTCAGAGATTTCTTCTTATTCTTCTTAGCGTTATCACGACCAATTGGTTAAGCACAGTATAACACACATGCACATCCGAGGAAGTTTATCCGAAGTTGGTTTCAGAAGTCCTTGATTTTTTCCGACTCTCATCTTGACATAAAAAAGCCGGCATCTCATTATCCTTCCAAACCGAATGGTCCCTCAAAATTTCCCAACAATGCTCCAATACAAACGCATGATTACACACTATTTGGTATTCATCACACTGCGTCTATAAAACAGTGAGGTCATTCTCACCACTTCTGTAATTCTTATAAGCATTGTTGTAAATGACAAAAAATTGACCAACTCTAGGACGAATCTATTTTCCACTTGGTATGTGTCGAGTTATACGTTCTTTCTACACCAACCTCCTTTTCAAAGTAAGCAATGACTTTCTACCAAAATCCCTTAGCATTTTGGTTGTTTCCCGTTATGCTATTCTCGGATACATCACACAAAGCATTACACAACGCGATCTCTTCTTCGCGTGTCCAAAGAAAGAATCATTCTTGGCTTCTTTCTCGACAACCTTCTTTGTTAATACAAATAAGCCGTAAAAACGTTTATTTATATTTTACGATCTTCTAATGTTTTGTCGATAACAAACGTAAAATCATTTTAATGAAACAAAAAGAATACGTAAATAGTTTGAGTCAATAGTTTCCTAACACACTTACGTTTTCACATAAAACACTAAAACAAGTATAAGTGATTTTATGATTTAGATACATATGTACAACAACTAGTGTTTACATATTGGGTTAGCATATACTTAAACTAAGTATACTAAAATGGGTAAAAACAAGTGTATACTAAAATGGGTAAAAACAAGTATATACTAAATGGGTAAAAACTAGCAAATGGTATTGACCCATAACCCATGGTTTTATACATACCACTTAACCAAGTTCATTGTATCTAGAAAGAAAACCATGGATCAACCCATAACCCATGACCCATGACCCATAACCAAAAATACCCATGGGCAAAGAGGCGTTCACGGATCCCCGGCTTTCGCTAGCCGGATCCCTGTGGGAGGGATCCGCGGAATCCGGGCAAGAGAAAATTTCTCTATAAATAGAGCCATTTCTTCCTTTCTATATACTTTTACACACATACTTCCCCAAGTATTTTACTACTCTAACCTCAGATCTAAGAGATCTATGTAGTTTGTCTTTTATTTTTGTGTGATCTTCTAGGTTCCTCTTAAAGGCGAGATCACCACTTCTTGAAGACGAGCAAACTCAAGTCCATGAGTTGCCATGCTTCGTCATCAGCAAGACAACTAAGGTTCTCTTGTTGATAGTTCTTTCTTTCTCCATAGATGTTGGGTTGAAGGCATTAGTGAAAGATGTCGTAAGTGTCAAGATGAAAGCATTAGTGAAAGGTGCTCATCATCCGTGTCAAAGCATTAGTGAACAATGCTAAAGATGTCAATACGCAGGCATTAGTGAAGGGTGCCAAGCGTTGTGTCAAAGGCATTAGTGAAGGATGCCGAAGAATCAAATCAAGTAGCATTCAGGAAGAATGTCTAGGTCGTATAATCGATGAGGTGCATCGTTATACATATAAGTATTTGTTTATTTACAAGGATGGTGATATCCTTGATGGTGTTGTAACAAGGAGTGGATCTCCTTGATATTAGGTGTTGTGTTGTGAAGGGTAGTAGTTCCTCCATAGTAATGGAACTAGGTACTTAGCCTAGTACCTAATAAAGGGTAGGCGACATTGTGATAGGATTAGTTCTCCTTGGTGTGAAAGAACTCGGTGGTTAGCCTAGCACCGTATAAAGGGTAGGCGACGTTGTGATAGGATTAGTTCTCCTTGGTGTGAAAGAACTCGGTGGTTAGCCTAGCACCGTATAAAGGGTAGGCGACGTTGTGTTAGGTGTGGTTCTAAATATTTAAAAGGAAGTTTTAAATTGGTAAAACTATTCAACCCCCCCTTCTAGTTTTCCACATTCTTCTTCGCCTTTGTGGCTCGTTTCTTCGGTTTGACCGGTGACGTCTCTTCCGAAATAGTCTTGTCGTCATCATTCGTAACCGAATCGTGATACGATCCATGATACGATCCATGAGCCAAACCTTGACCCAAACAGTGATCTCTTGAGCCGGATAACCCGAACCGGTTCCAACATAAAAATCCGGATTGGTGTATAATTGTTCTTCGAAATTAAAAGCATCATGATTGATATGGTTAACCGGACTTTTCTTTATAAGCTGTTAATTAATTTCGTGCATGGCCTAAGGCTAAGGGGCTTGCATGCCTTACTAGTCGGATAGAAGCCTACCCACCAAGATTATTTGAAAATGAAGACGTTGATGAATCCATTGTTGGACGATACACCGATTCGGGTGAGCCATACATAGATTGTTGGCTTCGACGGGAGTGGCTTTGTTGTTGTTTTTGTTGGATGTTTTGATACGGTGGAACAAATGGACGATTTATAGGATGGTTTATAATAATGGATTGTTAGTTTGTTGTTGTGGAGGTTGTTGCGATTGATAATCAAAAGTAGCTGGTCGGAAATTGAGGGTTGGTGAGACACCGGTTAACCGGAAATTCAGATCCAGTGTTAATTGCGGGATGTTTTGTGCCAATCGGGATTTTCGGCCTTTTTGTTGTGGTGTTTTCTTAGACATTTTGATAGAGATGATTATGAGATTTTTGATAGAGAGGATTGTGAGATTTGTGAATTTAAGTGTGTAAATATGTTGTGGATTTATAGGGTAGTTTAGTAGATTTTTTTAACCCTCAAACGGTCAATTTTTTCACTTTTATAATGTTCAGATTTTTTTTTGTTTGCAACGTTACTTTTGCAACGGTAATAATATTTTCCAAACTCACTTTTAGCATATTTAATGCCCAAGACATTTGATCGGAGGAACTGACAAGATGTGTAAAGGTTGGGAAGATCGTTGCCATGAAAGGCGTCGATGGTGAATCGTCGTGAAATTAGATCGCCTCCCCGATTGGACCTGACTAATGCATTATATCTCTCATAGGGACATCTATAATGCTAGATTATCAATGAATTTAATGGTTTGTGACATGCTTGATAATGGTAAATGGAGGTGGCCTGTTGAATGGTATGAAAATTTGCCTCTCATCACTAGTATTGAAGAACCAAAAACTAGTGTGAGAGAAATGATAAACTGGTATGGGTAACTAATAGTGGAAAGGAAGTTGATTTTTGTTAGATTTCTCATAAGATCAAATGCACATTTATAGTTCATGCCACATTAAGACATTTTCATTTTTTATTGTACTTATTAACTTTAGGCAGTCATGATCCAATGTATGATCAACTTGACTGCACAGACTTCTAGTTAAGGCTGCAAACCACTTAGACTTTAGATAAGCCACATTGTTGGTAGTTTAGACAGTTATATATGAAGGCAATTATGACAGTTATTTGATTGTTATGACAGTTATTGTTAAAGGATATAACTGTTGGTTCAAATAAACCAACACATCCTTTCTGTCATGCCTTTTCATAAACTATAAATAGGATTGTAAATGACCTTTATATGATATCAATACAGTTAATTTTCTTGTTAACTTTTCCCTCCTTTTTTATTTTACTCGACACTATTTTCCTACATAGAACACTGCACATATTCCTGCACTTAATTTCACTCAAATCTCACTGCACAAATGGCATACTATCACAAACAAACTGATACAAAATGGTATAGACATACTTAACCCTTTAGAGGGTCTGTTGGCACAACCAAAATGTGGCATTAGAACCCAAAACCTAGGAGACTTATGCACAAAAGATTCCAAATGGAGTTTATCCAAAGACAGATTCAAAGAGAAAGCAACACTAAGTTTGGAAGATGTATGATTGTAAAGCCATGTTAAAGAAGAAGTTACAGGATATTAAAGCATGCAACCAGTCACTATCAAAACCACAAAGCAACTTAGAAAAACATAAAAGGTATGTCTGCTATGGTTGTGGGGGTTAGAGGACACATTGTTGCCAATTTTCCAAGTAAAAGAAAGAAGAAGGAGACTGCAGACACAAAGGAGAACACAGAAACTTCAAAAATCCAAATCACCTATCCTGAATTCATTCATTTGTCCATTGATTTTATGGTGGAAGGAATAGATGAGGAGGGTTGGGATAAAATATGGTATATTAACAATCAAATAAATAGACATGTTTGCACTAATTTGAATCTATTTGCAAGGCTAAAGGAAAAGTTCACTGTGGAGAAGATACAAGACCAACACAAACTGATGTTTGTTTATGGGATTGGAGAGGTACATATAAGGATTGGATAAGATATACTAATCATCCCCAGTGTGCACTTCACACCAAATGTGTCCTTCAACATCCTCTCTGCCAAGCAACTAAAAGCACAGGGTTTGGAACTCACTTTCAAAGGAAATAGGTGCAAGCCTGTTCCTATGTTCAAGAACCTATCTGATTGCTGTTTTGATCAAGATAAAATGAAGAAAAGGCAGAAGAAATACATGTAGGACTTCTACAGACTCCTTGATGAAAGTTCTTTGCAAAAGGAAGAGGGAAATCAGATTGACACCATACCAAAACAAGATGATTTCATATGTGTAAAAGGTGTACACTACCCTACTAAAATTTTTTCCTTTAATGACTATGTCACATTTCTTGACTTATTACAAATTGATGAAATCATAAGTAAAAAATTGGACAGTTTTAGAAAAATGTTTGATAAAGTTTTTACTTGGTTTTACACTGTCTTCCTTAAAAGGGACCTACCAGCACCCATTTCACCCAAAATTAATGGCATAGAGATCCACATAATGGATCTCTATAAACTTGTTGACACACTTGGGGGATACCTAAGTGTGATTTTTACACAAGAGTTTGATTACATTGCAGAAATTTTTGGCCTACAAAAGGAAAATGGTCATGAGATAAAAGAATGATAAAACCTTTATTTATATGTCTTTAAGTGTTATTACAGCATAGCTAGGGCCTCACACACTGAAACAGAAGGACTTATTTTAGGAAGCATGGAGAAATGCTATGGAGGGATTCCAAAGAAAGAGCTCATAAGCAAAGAAGAAGGAAAAAGGATTGTGCACTTTGGTGTGATGCTAGAGAATCTCAACAGCAATGATGAATCAGACAAGATGCATATTCAAGATGAAGAAGGGACAAGAAGCTCAAGAATTGAAGGAGACTATGACAGTTTCTCAAATGATGATTT
Organism: Chrysanthemum makinoi; assembly: GCA_910596185.1. Taxonomy (NCBI): domain Eukaryota; kingdom Viridiplantae; phylum Streptophyta; class Magnoliopsida; order Asterales; family Asteraceae; genus Chrysanthemum; species Chrysanthemum makinoi. The sequence goes on along the minus strand of OU343217.1, from coordinate 1,230,506 downwards.
TACCATCATCATTTGAATGCACCAGAAAGAAAGACAAAGAACATACAACATTTGATCTTTGGGAGGAATGTTGGATTTCTCATAAGATCAAATGCACATTTATAGTTCATGCCACATTAAGACATTTTCATTTGTTATTGTACTTATTAACTTTAGGTAGTCATGATCCAATGTATGATCAACTTGACTGCACAGACTTCTAGTTAAGGCTGCAAGCCACTTAGACTTTAGATAGGCCACATGGTTGGTCATTTAGACATTTATATATGAAGGCAGTTATGACAGCTATTGTTAAAGGATATAACTGTTGGTTCAAATGAACCAACACATCCTTTCTGTCATGCCTTTTCATAAACTATAAATAGGATTGTAAATGACAGTTATATGATATCAACAAAGTTAATTTTCTTGTTAACTTTTCCCTCCTTTTTCATTTTACTCTACACTATTTTCCTGCACAGAACACTGCACATATTCCTGCACTTAATTTCACTCAAATCTCACTGCACAAATGGCACACTATCACAAACAAACTGAGACAAAATGGTCTAGACATACTTACCCCTTTAGAGGGTCTGTTGGCACAACCAAATTTTTTTTTGTTAAAGTAAACACAAGTGATCTGTGCACATCTGTCCAAAAGGAACATTTGTGGAAATTGGTATGGTACCCACAGTGTATTCCCAAGCATTCTTTTATCCCGTGGTTGGCTATTCAGGACAGACTAAGTACTCATGACAAGCTTAAAAAGTGGGGTATGTACACTGTAAGTAGATGCTCTTTATGTCTTAGTGATACTCAAGATTCAACACTTATTGTATAAATGCTCTTATTCTGCTGATGTGCGGAGAAAAGTAAAAGATGTTGTTGAGATTAATAGTGAGGAGTCAAACTGGAGTCATATTGTTAAAGGTTTAGCTGATGGATGTATTCAAAAGAATATTGGATGGGTTATAAGGAGGTTGGTATTTGCAGCTAGCGTGTACTTTATATGGCAAGAGAGAAATGAGAGAATGTTTAAAGATGTTCAGCAGGGTAGTCAAGAGATTTACAAAAAGATTGTAGAAACTATGAAATGCAAGCTGCTTGGTATAACTGTAAAGGATAGTAATAATGTTAGAAATATAGAAGCTAAGTGGATGGTGAAATGCTAAAGACAATCTGAAGCAAGAGACTTAGAATCTACGATTGTGGTATATGGATCTTGGACAGTACTTCTAATCATGTTTTCTTGGTTTTAAGTTGACTATGAGCATAAGGTAGTTTCATGTTGTATTAAGTATGATTTGATTTTTCAAGTGCATAGTAATTCAGATTGGTATTGTTTGATTGGATGAGATATCTTTATATGGGTCTGCACTGCTATTAATGTGTGATTCCCTTAATTGCAGACATTGAGGTTCAAGAAAGTCTGCAATAAATATTTTTTATTAATCATTACTGAGTCTTTGTATCATGGCAGAATTCTCAGTGCTTAAAACTCACTACAGATGAATGCCTTGTATCTTGGACAATTTTAGCATGTTTTCTAAATATTCCTTTTAAGTATTTCAGTTGGCCTTTGTTAGGTGCTGAAATATAAGTGGTTGTGTTTCATTAATGAGCTATTTTTGTTCCATAAAGGAGGTTGTCATATGTAAAGGGTAAAATGAGTTTTGGTGGGCAGCGTATAAAGCATAGAATAGTGAGGAGTGAAAGATAAACCTATTTGATCCATGCTATACACTGCTAATGAAGGCTAGGGGGTATTCCCTCAAGGAGTGTGTTCCCAGGTATGTGAAGCCATTTCTCAAGATGGAAATGTAGGATATCTGGTATTGCCCTTGACTAGATCAAAGGTATGGGTGGCTATAGCCCACATAATGATGTCTTTCCACCTTACCCTCTTGGTTATTGTGGATGTTGGTTGAATGATCAAGTTGGGGGTGGTTTAGAAATGTAATTGTGAGTCTATGGTCTTGATGCATCAGCTAAAAAGGGTGAATTCTTGAAAGTATTCTATTGTGTCTAAGTGATCTGTGGAGCTGTACAGATTGTTAGTCAAAGCTACTGTCAAAAAGTGTGATGTATCTGATATTGGACAGAGCATATCAGATAAATGTGTTTGTATTGTCTGATATCGGATAGGTCTAGTATGGACTTGATTGTTTTGTATCATGGATACTAATAATATTTTAACCCTTTTGCACCAAAAAAATTAGCTACATACATGGTTTGGTGAGTGTCAAACCTTACATTTTAAAAGTTGCAAGCAAACATAATACACTAGCAAACATATGCTTGTCATGTCCTTTTTCAAAGTGGCGAGCAAATTTCATAAGTAGCGAGCAAATGGTGGTGACAGGCAAACATATTTGCTTGTCATGTCGATTTTGGTAATGTAAGGAACGCTTCTTAGAGACGTATATGAAGAATACCATTAGCAATCGAACCCCATGAAGCCGAGACCTGTTGGAGACCAGCCTTCCCTTTCACTTTCGATGCACAGAGAGAGAAAAACACTCGAAAAGAGATGCTTTCATAGAAATTTGATTGCAACTCACACAACGGACACTCTAACAAAGTGTTTGAACCATTAACATCCCATTGACGAAGCAAATCTTGCGTCCTAAGCTTCCGTTTAAAGATTAACCAAAGAATGAAAGCGTGTTTAGGAATACAATGAGAAAACCACACCATGCTGAACCACACTACTTCACTTCTCTAAGACAAAAATCATTCCATGAAATCCCCACCGAAAACTGATTATACACTCCATGCAAATCCCTCCACCATAATGAATCAGCTTCATGAGGGATTAATTACAGGAACAATAGCGTTTGGAAATTTGGTACCCCAATCAGTTGGCCAATTCCACTGTCAAGTCAAAACAATATCTACTACGTACTTTGGAAGTCATTTGGAACCCAGCTGTTGGTTTGTGGGATTCTGAACACACGTAAACGACTAGAAGTGTGTGAGCCGATGGGGGCACACGCGATAAACACGTATCGTGTTGAACGATAATTACTTGAATATATACTTGATATACATGCATGCTACCCGATCATATATACACGATCCATGGGCGTCCAAATAGTTAAATGGGTCGTTTTAGTTGGTGCCTTGGGCCGTCCAACATCGTCCGGCATTAAGGGTGTGGGTTTTCTTGCTTGTTGAGCAAGTAAAAAGCCCATATGTGGGTTAATAGTTGAACCTATATATAAACAAATCTACGCATTGAGATGATATGTCTCACGATTCACATGCAATCCTAAAACTCTACAAACCAGTCAATCTATCCATTATTTTATATAACCAATCGGATTTTATAGAATCTGGATTAAGGTTGTTTGGTTTATTTTATTTTATTTGAGACACTTGCATCTATTCGATCCAAGAAGAAGTTTCAGATTTTGCTTCTCCTGCTTGTTTCTGGTTCTCGAACAGCAGCAGCAAAAGACAAAGAGTTTTGGTTTCATGTTTGTTTATTTTCTCGGATAGAACATGATATCGGGTATTGGTTATTGCTACTGTTCATCGAGCAGTAAGCATATTTGGATAAGAAGCAAGTTTTGATTTCTTGGGTGGTTTTCTTGTTCAAGCAATATTCAAGTGGGTTCAAATTGTTGATTGCTTTATTATTACGTTCTCCACTAGCCATTAATCGAACGTATATGTTAATCGGGTTTGTGTGTGATACTCTTCGAGGCATCTAATTTAGGTGCTTGGTTTCGTTTGGTTTTATTGTCCGTTACTAGAGATCAATTACCAAGCAAGGTTAGGTTTTCTTTTATCCCTTTTATTTAATTAATATTGTATTAATTATTTGTTTATTAAATACGTGCTTAACATAATTGCATTAACTAGATCCTATATCCGCTGCGTACTCGTAGAGGTTACTGGTTAACTTGTTCTAAAATCCCAACAGTGGCATCACGAGCCAACTCGTTTTTGCGATTATGGGTTACACGTTTCTTAATTAATAAACATGTTTTAAAAGGCTGCATGAAACATAGTTTAGTTATTTTGTTTTATTTTAATTTTGACAATTACATGCAATGCTTGTCAATTTCTAATAAATAATAACTAGTCACACATAAATTAAAATTATATTGATAATTAGAATTAATTGTTAATTGGAATTAATTTGTTAATTCGAATTTAATTTACATGTTATTTATAAATTACTTTGTTAATTGAAATTAAATTGTTAATTAAGAATTACATGTTAATTAAAATTACTCGTTAATTAGAATTAAAAGTTAATTTGAATTTATTAATTGTTAATTAGAATTATTATGATAATTAGAATTACATATTGGTTTATAAATACATAAAATTGCGTTATTACTTGATAATTGAGATTGCCATGCTATTTTATGTGTTTTCCTACCACAAGACCCACTCAATTGCTTTTTGATGTGTATGGGGCGATCTAGGTATTGTATCCTAGTGACGGTCTTATGGTTCTCCTTTTGGGAAGACTCGTGAAGGCTCGGAACAATATGTTGTTATATATTGATGTTTATGTTTATATGTTTGTGATTCCATTATGTGCATTATTGTTACTTGCTTTGACACCTAATTGTATGCAATATGGAATAATACATATCGTAACCATAACATTAATATGGGTCTTTATTTACACGCCTAAATACCATGCTCATTGTGACCTGCTATTTGATTCGTGGAAAATTGTTTTTGTAAAATAAAGTGACCTAATATATGAAACACGTTTTCAAGAGTTTAAAAACTAGACGCTATGGACACTTGGGATGTACGGCTCACCACTAGAACAAACTCAAAGGGGGTTCAAAGAGGTGCGCAAAGTTGCACGAAAAAGATGTCTAAGGTTATGCTTCACGCACGGTCCTCTGCCTCCCCAATGCGTTCGATTGGAGTTACCGTGAACCATGATGATCACTACAGTGTCATTACCAAAGTTTTAAAATTAGTGTTACAAAGTTGTTTTGCATGCTTCTTTGTACATGACTTTTACCACATTTATATGTGCATACCTATTTTTAATTTTAAGTCTATGCCATCCAACTATGAACATGTGCACTTGGATTGACTTCTGCGTCAGACCTAAGGGCCTTTCCAACCCATGGTAATTATTTCTCCCTGGTCAGACCTCTGGTTATTTTTACACGTTCATACTTGGTCGACTTATATCGAGTTAACTCGTCGGACCCCGGACCCGAGGCATAAGATGAGAACTAAACATGCTTTTGACATTATTACTTGATACTAATGCCTTAAACATTCTCATAAATCTAAGAGTTGTATTTTGCAATGCCTCGTCATTACCTCTTGTCCTATTTTTACACAGGTGGGACCTATGGTAATTAAATGGGGTTGCAAGATGGATCTTAGTCTTAATTAGTAATTAATTGGGTAGTTAATTCTTTTAAGAATGTAATTATCGAAAATACTAGATTTGAACTTTTTATGTTCGGATTAATTGTGTTATTGCAACATAATTCGTAACAAAATTTGTTTTTCGAAGACAAACTTAGTCTATTTTCCTAGTAAGAAGAGTGAGACTTATTCCTATCTTTTCTCCTTAGTTGACTAACTAAGATAGGATTCCAAAATTGATAAACTCGTTTATGATCTTTCATTACCCTTTCGTGGTCTAGAGTGAACTGAAAGATAGAATATTTTGTGTAACTGGAAACATTGTGTTTAGAGCTACCAAAATAAATAACATCCTGCACTTGTCACGATGTATGAGTTTAAACCGCAAAGAGTAAAGGAATTACTAGCATATTTGCTAGGTAATTTTCTTGGACTCTTGTTTATTCCTAAAGTGCTAAATACCCTTGGGGCTTTGTAGACGATAAAGGAGGAATTGCATGCTAAAGATTCAAGTTAATTGAATAATAGAATGGCTAGTCCATTTTCTACATAAGTAAAACTTCATATACTCTGCTCAATACCTAAGTACATGCTACTAGTAGGCAATTGTAGAGTATAGGAAAGTATATCATTCATGTAATGTTGTCAATTTCAGTGGGAGCTACGGGATTTATTTCCTGTTAGTCACCCATATCATTTCAAACTAGCTTTGAAATAATCCATTACTTTACGAATATGAACAACCATTGCTTAAAGGAAATTGCATTTTATTTTATAAGATAACCGTTGCCTTCTGTTGTTGCTTCTGAAGTGTTATCTATAGAATAATAATCCACAATTCTTTATTAAAGGCTATGGTTCTAAAACTACTTATGATATCTATGACATTATCATATCGTTTGAACAATCAATCACGTGTTGTTTGTTTTCATAATATGATGTTGTACCTTTCACAAGTGGGAGAAATCTCAAAGTGTGTGCAAGGAACAACAATATTATTGGTATCTCTTGACCGCAAGGTAAAAGAAACTAATAATTCTACTAGGACTTAAACACGTTAGATGTTTAATGCCCTACTACATGTAAATTAGAATTATACTAGGACTTAAACACGTGAGATGTTTATTGCCCTACTACATTCTAATAATGATTCTACTAGGACATGAACACGCTAGATGTTTGTTGCCCTACTACATTCAAATGTCATGATATTGTGTATAGATACTTCAACATTTGACTACATGTTTTAGTCAACATAATTATGGTTATATGATAATGATCATAATTCTGAAGTATAAAATTAACTTGAAATTACTATAGAACTCAAGAGTTTGCGTTCATGATTACTTTTGTTAGTATAATTATGCTTACATGTTAAGACATAATTATAAAGTCCTTGAATTAGTCAATGACTTATAACATAAAGTATATATATAGTAAATGTGTTATGTCTTCTCGTTAACACATAAACATGAGGCTTTGAATTATTCAAAGACTTATAATGTATTATTGAAATGTTCTGTTTTCTAGTTAACACATGAACATATAATCCTTGAACAGGTTACGTCTTCTTGTGAACACGTGAACATAAGGTTCTTGCATTGTTCAATGAATATACATTATTGCATGCACTTGGTTCGTAAATACTTTATATGCAATTTGGCTCGACCCAATTGACAAGTATTTGGTCCTAAGAGAATTAAGTTATCTATAGAATTCTGATATAGTTTCACAGTTCTAATAACTCATAGGATACCACTTTATTATGGTATATCTAATGTGTTGAATCAAACCATATTCACAATGTTTGGTTCATGATAGCTTTAATAACTCTACCTCCAAAACATATCAATGTTAGAAAATTGCGTGTGTCATGGATACACTCAATATAGTTCAAACCTAGAAGGTATTCAAGACAAACTATAACTGAAAACCATAATTCATTAGGGATTTGAGGTTTTACCACTCAAACCAATTGAATCATAAAGCCTTTTGGATTTTTGATTTTTCTACACTTCCTAGCTTGAAGATTGTAGTTTTGGTGTTCTTCCTAGCTTGACGAAACACATTTGCTAGAGCTTTTGGTTAAAGAGTGATACAAATTAGAGTTTTTCTATAAACCCTAATTTGAGAAGTTGGAAGGAATTCCATTATGTCCTTATTTAAGTTCTGAATTTGTTAAAATCTTATGAAACATTTTATTAATGAATCTAGAGATGAGAACTTAAATTGTATTTTGTGGTTCCCAATAAAGAACAATTTATTGTTGTTTAAATACTAAGTATTTAGAGAATTGTCTCTACTTACAAAAGTAAGTGAGAGTATATACATATCTCAAAGTTTTTGAGAACAAAATACTTAACCTTCTAAAATGCACTTATTAATGTCATACTATGGTTAAACATGAAAATGTTAACTGAAGTATAATGATTACTCATTCATAAATCAAGAGGATGCCTCATCACCGAAGTGATATTTTTAATATCAATCTTGAGGATATAAGTTAGGAGCTTATTGTAAATCAGCTAACTACTAAAATACATTATCACATCTTGAATCTGATAAATATTTTAGAATTATGAATGATAAGATGCAGTCCTTAAAAGGAAAATTGAGTTTTGAGCTTAATTGTTATTTTGCCTAACAGTTAACCTATGAGGTTGGAATGAGTTTCTTTTGAAGAAAGACTCACAAGGACAAAATTGAATACATATTAATGTTTGACATTTAATAAGAAGTTTTTTATCATACTTAAGCAATTGACTGTGATTAAATTTTCTTATATAATACATGCATTAATTATATAAAGATATTTAATTGACATACATGTGATTTGTATGTTAAATATGACAATTTGATTTTATAACTCTTTCTTTATGATTACCTTATTAGTGACGGTGTGTAATCAAAAGGGTTATGAATCTGTGTAATCTTTATGTAGTATACAAGATTTATGCAATCCAAGTTTTGGATTAAATCATGCATCTAAGAGCTGAGATCTTGAATTTAATTACAATATGATTCTGATTGAATTAAGAGATCTCTAGAGTACATCTGACATTGAGTGGGAGCAATGTGTTTTTCCTTTAAATTTACATGTTGAGGATATCATTCTATTTAAGCTAGATATTGATCCTTAAGCTTAGAATGAAACTTCACTTCGAATTTAGAGAATAAAACAAACAACCTTGGAATAAATGTTTATCTGGAATTAACAAATGCGGGAAATTAAGTCTGACACAAATGCAATATATCATTTGAGCAAGTCTTAAAATGGTATATTTCACTTGGAATAATTTGCATGGATGGAAACCTTGTGTTTTTAAACTAAGGGTTTATCATGTATATTATATTGTGTATAAGACTAAGTGTTGCTTTTGTACAAGAACAAAATGAGCTGACAACAACAATATCTAATTAAGAGTGTTTAGATTATTGTTTTTTATAAATGTTTACGAATTATAAAGCATAGTGTTGTATAAGTACAAATGATGCTAGAGGATTATTAATACTAGTTGTAGTAGGATTTCATCTTTTATGATAAATCTGCTAACTAGTTATGCTCAACATAGAGCATTGTTGCATTACATTAAAGAATGAGAATACTTTACACTTTTAGAACCCAGAAAGATGACTGTCAAGATGTTGTTGAATTTTACTACCTCATGCAAGGTAAGACAACATCTCCATACTATAATTCTTGCAATAGTATGAGCATATGAGATAAGACACTCATCTTATATATTTCAAATCACTCACTATATGTGATATAATAATTGTTATCCTATATTTGCATGTTTAATCCTTGAGTAATTTTATTATTCTAAATATGTCCATTGTCGGTTAACAATATGGGAATATTGTTATGTAAGGCAAATGTGAGTGTTGGTTATATTCTAACGAGAATTTGGATTGTTCCCGCCAAACTCATATGTATTCACTAGAGATGCATATTGGATTCCCCAACTTTCAAACATTTACTTTTGGATCCTTGTCATAAGTAAAATATTGAAAATGGTTTGTTATCTTCATCCTTAGACTTGAGATACAAGCAAGTTACATTTATGTGTGGATATCATTTTTTGTAAGTATACATAAACGCTATGAATAAGGTAGTTATAAAAGCTATATTTCGGAGTGATGTGAAGCGGCATCCACAACACTTGTAGTCAATAAAGGATTTGTTACTCCACTTGATATGTGCAGAAAGATACCATGGCGCTCTCCAATTTAATAAGATAATTGTTCGGCCGAACCCAAAGAGTAATGCAAGATGATACTTGATTACATTTGGTATATCTAATTAAATTCTATAACGAGATTCTAAATGGTTAAACTATATGGAATGATTTAAGATCCATAATCCATGGTTTAACGGTATCTATAACAAAGGATGATTAGAGCAAGACATTGAATGACCATGCTCTGCGAGAAACTTTTACGAAACTATTCTCTCAGACACTTTTAGTTAAAAAGCGAGTGAAAGCTTTTGCTAGGCGTTTCCGTCGTTAGTTTTGTGTGCCATTCGACACACCAACTCCCAGTGGGAGCCGTTGGTTGTGGGAGTTACCAAAACGTAACGACTAGAAGTGTGTGTGCCGATGGGGGCACACGCGATAAACACGAGTATACGTGTTGAACGTATAATTACTTGAATATATAACCCGATATACATGCATGCTTACCCGATCATTATACACGATCCATGGGCTTGTCCAAATAGTTAAATGGGTCGTTTTAGTTGTGCCTTGGGCCACGTCAACATCCGATGGGGCATTAAAGTGTGGGTTTTCTTGCTTGTTGAGCAAGTAAAAAGCCCATATGTGGGTTAATAGTTGAACCTATATATAAACAAATCTCACATGCATACGAGAGATATGTCTCACGATTCACATGCAATCCTAAAACTCTACAAACCGAATCAATCATCCATTATTTTTATATAACCAATCGGATTTTATAGAATCTGGATTAAGGTTGTTTGGTTTATTTTATTTTATTTGAGACACTTGCATCTATTCGATCAAGAAGAGTTTGATTTTGCTTCTCCCTTGTTTCGGTTCTCGAACGGCAAGGCAGACAAAAGACAAAGAGTTTGGTTTCATGTTTGTTTATTTTCTCGATAGAACATGATATCGGGTATTGGTTGCTATCATGCTCATCGGCAATAAGCATATTTGGATAAGAAGCAAGTTTTGATTTCTTGGGTGGTTTTCTTGTTCAAGCAATATTCAAGTGGGTTCAAATTGTTGATTGCTTTATTATTACGTTCTCCACTAGCCATTAATCGAGCATATCGTTATCGGGTTTGTGTGTGATACTCTTCGAGGCATCTAATTTAGGTGCTTGGTTTCGTTTGGTTTTATTGTCCGTTAATAGAGATCAATTGCCAAGCAATGTTAGGGTTTCTTTTATCCCTTTTAATTAATTAATATTGTATTAATTATTTGTTTATTAAATATGTGCTTAACATAATTGCATTAACTAGATCCTATATCCGCTAGCGTGCTTCGTGGGGTTCTTGGTTAACTTGTTCTAAAATCCCAACACCAGCTAGCTAGGTTAATTAGTCTAGGAGAAAGATTCGACATTAATGGGCTATGTGAAAGCCAATTCCACTCTCCAGTCAAACAATACCCTTTTTGTCAATCGTTTTTCTTAACTTTGGTACTGTTGATGCATGTCACATTGATGGATTGACGACTCTCCCTTGGCCGCTCGTGCGTCTTCTCGAGCCCTAAGTAGAACTGTCAACAAAGAGAACCCTTAGGAATGGACCCGAGCAGCCAGCCCGGGGTTCACCTCCGACGGTCAAGTTAGTATCGGCGTGATGTGATGAGTTAGGGTTAGAGTAACTGTCATCCGTCTCTGAGAAGGAGATCCAACCCTATATTTATAGGGCATGGATTAGGGTTTAGGCGTAGAGTGAGCCGCTGTCTTCCGGGCCTGACCCATTCCTGGCCCAGTCCGGACTATACGTCCACAGGTACGTTTTTCGATTTGTTACGTGAATTTTGTAGCATGAATTGTAAGTACATATTCTAAGTTTTTTACATGAGCTTAGAATATTTGATGCATTAGCTCATCGTTTGAGTCATTTAGATATCATAGTGTTTACATAAATAAATTGTATGATACAGTAAAACCTCTTTAAAATTAATACTCGATAAATTAATAACTTCGATAAAACTAATAATTTGTCCGGTCCCAACTTGGGACCGGTACAAATTTAGACCCAAATCGATAAAATAATAAGATAATAATTTTTTTGAAACCTTAGTGTATATATATTTGTCTCAACGAAACTATAAATTAATAATTACTAAAAAAATCAATATATATACGTGATACACTTAAAAATTCCAAGATTATTTACTAAAAATGAATTTATAGTGACTGTTTTTTGTTGAACTTTAAATCTATATTGAGTTTATCTTTAAATGTTAACTGGAACTTGCCAAATTCAATTGACTTGGGAATGTAAATTTATTAAATGTTAATCATAACTTGCTTTTCTAATTTATTTTTTATCTCTAAACATTATACATTGTAATTAGCATATTGAACATGAAAATTAATAGGTCATACGTAAAACTTCTTTAAATTGATAAATTATAAATTTATTGATATAATAATATTTTGTTAAACTAATAAAATATTTCGGTCTCAACACTATTAATTTATAGAGGTTTTACTGTACGTACTAATATGTGCATATGGTCTGAATTTAAGATGATTCTTGGAAGTGATCATAAGAAAGGAACGAGTTTTAAAATTGTTCACTATAGTTGAAGCAAAATTTAAAATTGTTCATGAGTTTTCGACCTTTTCACGGACCTTTCACTGTGGACGCTTCAGTGTAAGCTTAGCTATAAAAAGGCCTATAATTTATAATTTGAACCAAATTTATTATTACATGGGCCTGGTGACAAAAGTGATATTGTAAAGTCTGGGCTTGAATCTGTCCACAGGTCTAACAATCTTGAGCCTGCTAAGGACAACCCGGCCGTTATAGGGCATTTTTGGTGCTCAAAACGGCGCCATACTGCACCATGAGGTGCGTTTGGTCCGGTTATAGACGCACCGTTGTGGCCATAACAATCAGGTTTGTGTGTGTGATTCTTTTTATTTATTAATTTTTTTATTTAAAGTGGAGTTTAAAAACAGTGTGTTATAGAAATGTTATTAGAAGAATGTTTATAAGGTTTTGTGTTATAGAAATATTACAGGGTAAAAGCTACAACGGGATGGATAACACCTCTAGCACCTAGCAGTCTAGCACTCTAATCAACTTCACAAAGCGCAAAAGTGGCAATGCAAACGTTGTTCATATACATAAAACAAAATACATGAAAGAAGTATCAAACTTTAACATACGGAAAATCGGAAATATTCATGGCATCAACCAAACTAACCCCCTCGCGTTTTCTAGGAAAGAGCGTAAGCGAGGCCCAACAAGTAGCAGAAACATTAAGAATCATGTGAGAACATTAAGAATCATGTGCTACTTGATCTTCTCATTGTGTTGTTGTTGCTGAAGCCAAAATACCCTACAACTGCTGCACCAGAAAAAATCTATTAGTTCCCGGAAAAGGTTTAGTTTGCAGACAAAAAAAAATTGGTTTTACAGCTTACCGTATGCAGTGTTACCTCCGCACATCAAGTATCCCAAAACCAAACTTCAGTATTTTGGAATTTTTTCTCAGCGTTATTCAGCGCAAGCAATTACCACGCCAGTAGAAAACGGCACACAAAATTGCCAAGGAGAATACCGCTT
>OU343217.1:1104114-1217286 GCA_910596185.1 Chrysanthemum makinoi | reverse complement strand
CATCTTCCCCACTCACTAAATCACTGAAGTTAACATCATTGTAGTATCCTAACTACATTTCATCTCTTAATTCTGAGTCTAGGATTCTTATTTATGCACAAAACTATCACAAATCATTACATGGGGTTTTATGTATGCTTCTATACCAAATATGAATTCAATTGGCAAATTGCATAACTAGTCATTCAAATTAGGTACTACATTATCATATTGCATAAACAAAATCATGTTTCCTACTAATTGATAGATAATAAATATAAGACCTTATTCAAACAACCAAACAACCCCATGTCAAAAGTTTTGAAAAGCTTCTCACTTATAGGAAAACATTCTTCATTGCTATACAAATAGAAACGTTAGAATTTTCATCACTTGCATGCTCTTGAATACTAAAGGTATTGCATAACTAATATGCACTCCCGGTATATTCAAATATAGCCACATTGAATTAGGAGCATTTGGGTTATCTCAAGGTATTTGCCAAACACTCCACTAAAACCATTTTATGCATAAAATGAGTCGGATACCGCAACTCCAAATTGTTTTCATATAGGCACACACTAGAATCAAAAACGTTAAAATTTATCTTAATTTTTTTTAACATGTTAACTCTTGTCCTTAGGAATAACCATGGTAGCCGCAAGATTCTATGATCACAAAGACACTCTTAACTACATTCCCAAACCCCACAAAACCAAAGGACTCACCAAGGAACAAATAGAAATATTTAGGGGTCTAGAATCAAGGTATTTCCACGAGGGTAGAACCATTCACTCATCCTTCCTTGACATACTAATCTCGTGAAGAACTAGCCGCCATTCAATTCGATTGTCTTCTTGACATTGATGAACCAATTTGTCCTAGGTTCGTGTTAGAATTCTATGCTAGTGTGACCGGTTTTAGTGATGAAGATGATGAGTTTTGGCTTAGCTTTAGAATCAAACAAAATGACTACAATTCATCACTTAAGTGAATTTGCTAGAGTACTAGGAATTCCCAACCGAGGAACTTGTGTCTACACGGATAAGTGGTCACTCACCGCCCTTGATGCAATCAATGACCGCTCTCTTCCCTACATAACCCGTTTAGCCGATAAAGATGTCATCCGTGAACATCTTTTTACCCCAAAACGGATACACCCGAGTAACCCGAAGGAAAACAGTAGACCGAGATCCATATGGAATGGAGCTCAATGAACTTAAGCACGAATTTAAGAAATGGGAGGAGTTACTTAGAGCAAACGTCATTAGCACCATAGGGAATAGGGATCACATAAACGCTTGTCTTTGTCACATGCTTTACAACTTGTCCACCCGACAACCATTCAACTTAAGCTACTACATAGCTAGGAGAATGATCGATATTCCAACTCAAGGATCCGTTGCTCTTCCATACGGGATGCTTCTCACCCGTCTCTATAGAAACTTCTCTCCAATTCCACCAACCCCAAAAGGAATGCACCTTCACTATGAACTCATCCCTCACATCTTTGTACCTTTAAGTGATGATCGAGTTGCTAAGACTAAAGGCAAGAGAGCTAAACCTCCAACTCCTTCATCATCATCATCAAATAGCTCCGAGGATGGTCTTCCAAGCTCTCATCTTCGACCTCATGAGTATTACGCCTCTCTTCCCGAGATTGAGAATGAATCAGCAGAATTCAAGCAAACTAAGGGAATGTTCAAGTGCCTTGGTAGGATGATGAACAAGATTTACAAGAAATTGGACAAATAATGGTACTTTAAGGAGTGTTTGGAACAATGCTTTATCATTAATGTTTGATACTATTTAGTTGTTTTATTATGTAGGATGATAATATAACTTAAAACAATGGTGTATGCTAACAATCTCATGCAGGGGATAGCACAAGTACGCTATCAAATTTTACCCATTTTCACTATATTGTGAAAATCAATAAGCCTTGCTCTTAATCTATGCTCCACTATGTTTACATATGTGTTATTTACTTTTCCTAACTAGAAATGTTTAGTATAACAGTTCTTGAGAAAAATTTCAGGTTTCGAAATTTCAGGTTTTAAGAAACATTTCTGTCCAAATTTCAGCACTCCACGATCGACGGCACCATTATCTTGGTACCGTCCTTTATGCATTTGGTACCGCCATATCTGTCAGCGGACCAGCGGCCCCTTTTTGGGTTCCGTCAGTGTATGTTTTGGTGCCGTGGATCCTCCGGTAATTTTCTGAATTTCGACTCTTTCATTGATTCCAAATTATCTTCCATCACTTAAAATCAACCTTAACTAGTTTATATCTTTTATTAGAACTAGTATTATTCACTAAGGGATGTAAAAATCCATTTCCCACCAAAATTCAAAAATTTGAAAAATCCACCCAAGGAGCCCTTTGGCATAAAGGAAGGAACCAAATTTTGGTACCTTCAAATCCGTGGGTAATCTGAATATTAGGAAATTCCACTCACTAGAACACATTAATTGCATATCTTTTCTTCTTCACTCCCTCTTCTTTGTATGGATTGACTTGGGTGATATGACTAGCATTCAACCCACTTCCAAATCATTAGGAACCTCATCTCTTCAATGGTTCAACATCAAATCAAACCTTTCTCAACAATTTCTTACCTCTATAATTGAAAGGCTTTTACCATGATCATCCTCACACCTTCTTCATTCTCATTACTATCTAGCAAATCAAAACCCAAGTTAAAAATGACTAAATCATCACCAAAACCTTGCAAGAAAACCGCTAGAATGAGCGTAAGGCCTTGTTGTTTTGTCAATCTTAGCTCATCATCCGAATCTTCACCACTCACAATCTCATCTCCCATTAGAGATGATACACACCTTACCTTAGCTACACCTACTTCATCACACATTGTGATCACCACTCCACCACCAACTAAAACACCTACTTCACCTCCACCGGCACCCATCCAAACATCCAAAACACCCCCACCACCTTCACCAAGGTCTCCCACTCTCACTCCCATGGAGTTATTTTCAACTCCACCAACATCACCAAATCCTTTCCTAGAGGACTTAGAAGACTTGCCTCCTGGCCAGTCATCCACCACCATTGCCATCCTTTGGCACCATTGAGCAAATCGCTCATGAATCACCTCGGTCATCCATTGACCCAAACGCCCCATTAGGGCCAAGACCTCTCCTTTTTCACCCCATTTACAAGGACATTCATGGTCCTTTATACGGGGATCATCCACGTCCATCATCAATGTCCCTCATATGAGGACATTCCGGAGAGCATGTGGGATGACAATCCCACTAGAGAGGAGATTCAAGCCAACTTCTACAACCTCCACAATTCAAAGGCATGGTGGATTCTCACTTAAGTGAGACAATGCAAATGCAAAGTGCTTTGCTTGCATCCATCATGACCACTCCAAACATCCCCAACACCACCAACACATCCACCATTCCACCACCACACCCTCCGCAAACTTTCTACCCTCCAAGGCATGGTTGCTCTACTTGTGAGCAACGGGTCAAACCGGGAACGGACCCGGATTATGGTCCATGACTTCCACGAAGAAATGAGGTTCATCCTCAACCACATTCTTGAGCGTCTCAACGCTCTTTCCCATCCACCATCACTTTAGGATGGTTTTAAAATAGTCTTTCTTTTATTTGTTTTTTTAGGATAATTTTCATTTTCTTGTACTAGAAACACATCATTGTGTTCTCTTTTCATGATCTTTACTCATGAAAAATTTTAACTAATGAATGTTGTTTCTTATATTGTTGGTGTCATTACATAGTGTTTGGAAATGCTTGTGAATGCTCATTATTACTAACAATTTTTTTTTTTTTTTTTTTTTTGCTTTATTGTCACAATCCATGTATCTTCCCACAAAAGCACCCAATTTAGGGGGAGCTTTGAACAAGGGGAGATAATAGCTCGGGCTCATTACATTCCGCATAGCCTCTTCTTTTTGTTGAGACAAAAGGGGGAGAAAATATAGAACTTTGAAATTATTTATATTTGACTTTTCGAAAAGTCAAAGCGCATACTTTGACTTTCTGAAGAAGTCAAACATCATGCATCAACTAGTGAATTCTTTGACTTTCATTAAAAGTCAAATTTCATACACTTGCATTATCATTTTCTTTTCAAGCTCTAAAACTAATATTTTTATAACGCTTGTACAAACTTTGTTTTCTTTTATAAAATATTTATATTTTGTCCTCAACAAAAGGGGAGATTGTTAATACAAATATCGTCATTAAACGTTATTTATATTTTTGATCTTTGCCTAAGTTTTGTTAACGACAAAAGTAAATTTAATTTATAAAAGCTTAAAGCTTGTCAAGTTTATTAGATATTAAAACAAGCTTGCTTAAACAATATATTCATCATTCAAGCATTTACATTTATGATTAGTAACATCTTGATATGACTCTAATCATTATGTATGATAATAGTTTGTAGAATGTGTTAGGTTCTTAAAACCAAACACTACTTAAGCATTTGCATATTTCTATTAATAGTAATACAACATTTGACATCATGTATTACATCATGGAGATCATTGGAAGATTCCATTAGATATTTTGTGAAGATTTGCACTCTTCATATCTTGCACAATCTTACTTAGATAGAGTTGACTTTAGACAAGATTTGATATCTTGACTGTCAGACTGGCGGTACCAATTTGGTCCACGGGCGGAACCCTTTTTAGGGGTCCGCGGTCCGTCAGACGCAACTGTCCAAATTGGCTATAAATAGCAATGCCAAGCCAAGTAGTTTCTCATCCCTTTCTAACATACTCTCATACATATCTTCTCTCTAACCCTTCTAACTCAGTTTCATATCATATTAGTGATCTCTTTTGTAGCAAAGAAGATCAAGTCATATTCAAGCTTCAACGAGAAGTTGGAAGTCTTGTTTGTTTAAGTGTTGTATGATCTAGTGTTGATTCATACTTCATTGTTGTATCAAACCATCATAATCTTGTGAGTGTGAGTGGTTAGTATTTTAGTCCTCAAAATACATTGTGTGTGGGAGTAGTTGTACCCTTGGAAAGAACTCGACATCTAGCTTAGTGTCGGAAATAGTGTAAGCGAAGTGTAAAGGTTTTCTCCGCCTGTGAAAGGAGCTTGTTGACTAGTGAAGTTAAACACTCGAGTGTGAGACTCGAGGAGTGGAGTAGGGCAAGGAAAAAGAGTCCTTGTAGGCCGAACCACTATAAACAACTTGTTGTGGTTTGATCATTTCTTTCCTTATTTACTCATTACATATTGCTTGCATATTTCATTAACATACTCAAGATCAATATCAATTGATCTTTCAATAAGTTTCAAAACAAAGTTTTTAATCAGTAAACTATTCAACCCCCCTTCTAGTTTTCTACACTGGTTTTATCCAATTTGACTTTTGAAGTAAAAATGAAATGTTGACTTTTGTGAGATTTGAATCCAATTTGTGGACAGATTATGATGTTAATAGATGAAATGGAACTACTGCAATCTATTTCTAAGTTATTTAAACACAAAACAAGATTTTGATTCTCAAAACTCCAACTTAAGCAGTTTAAAATGCAGATTGATATGGATTTGACTTTTAGTGTTTGCAAGTGCAGAATTATGACAGCAATGAGTCAAATAGAGATACACAAGCATAAACCAACAGATCCTATCTACTGAACAGTCCTCTAATACAATTCAAGTAGCAAATCCAAACACCACTTTATTGACTGATATGCAATAAAAACTGAGCTAAATACTAAACTAGCTAATATTAATGATCAAACTGAGTTTAATTAACCTAAACACAACTTAATTAACAGATTTGAACTATAGATGACCACAATTACAAGTTATGCAGTGAAACCTTGAAAATCACTTACAAAAGGTCCTTAGCCACAATGGCTTGCCACTGAACACAGGAACAACTAACCTATTCCAAACCCTAACCTAGTTCATTATCAACCCAAATCCATTTCTGCATCAACCCATATCCAATTCTATCTCACTTTTGCTCCAGTTTGACTTTCATTGACCAAAAACCAATTTTGCTTGAAACTTGAATGTTGGCTCACAAAAAGCTATAAGAAGCTTAAATGAGCTTGTTTGAGCTTAAAAATAAGTTACTAAGAGCTTGTACATAAGAGTTGGAAACTGAAAATTTCAACAGTGGCACAAAAATATGAAATTGTAACATAAACTTGAATTGATACTTAAAAAGAGTTGCAATACATTGAAATACTTTAATTTGATACAACTAAACTGGAAATTACCACTAAGAATCTATTTAAGACTTTTTAAATTTAAAAAACGACATACATTTTGAATTTAAACTAAGTGCTCCCCCTCTTCTCTCTTTCTTCTTCTTCTTTTTATACCCAAAACTGCTTCTCTCACTACTCTGAGCATTTCCCAGCTTTAAGCTTGACCATTGGATGTCTGGAAGTAATCTTGGCCGTTTGATGCATTTTGGCGCCAAAATGTTTTTAACAGCTGGAGAGGTTGAGTGTTAGGTTGAGGAGGCATTAAATGTATCTTGGCTTGGTGTGTTTGGAGTGATAAGGGTAGGGTGATGATGAGAGGGAAAGTGGGTTGGAGTATTGCATGGTGTTGCGTCAGGGATGATGATGGAGGGAAAACCCGTGAAGGGGGTTTGACTTCATTTGACCGGTGTTTAATAATAGAGAGGAAGTCAAATGGGAAGGGTCCAAATGGGTTTGGTGGGGTCATATGGTTTTGATAGGGTCCAAGGGTTGAAAGGGTTTTAAAACACAAGGACTTATGTTGCAAATTCTGAAAATACAAGGACCTAGGCTGCCATTTTCACAAAGATGTTTCAAGGGACCAAAAGTGACAAGTTTCAATAATACAAGGACCAAACTTGACATTTTCATAATTCCAAGGACTATTTTTGCCACATTTGAAACTTGGAGGACCAAACTTGTAATTTCTCAAAACTTTTGACATTTTTCACCAAAGGACTAATTTTGACAACTTATGATTTTAAAAGGACCTTTGGTGATTTTTCTTTTGAAATTAAGTGCTCAGGGACTATTTCTGACAACTTTTGAAACTTGGGGGACTAAAACTGCCAATTATGCAAACTTAGCTCATTTTTCATCTGTTTTTTAAACATTTTGCATCTGAAACATATAAAATGCAATTTTGGAATATTTTCAGTATTTTGATGCATTTCTGAGCATTTTTAAGTGTTTTGCAGTTCAGAATTTACCAAAAATGATGAGTATTTACACACTCATCAACCATCCTCGGAGCTATTTGATGAGGATGATGATGGAGTTGGAGGTTTTGCTCTCTTGCCTTTTGTCTTAGCAACTCGTGCATCACTCAAAGGTACAAAGATGTGAGGGATGAGCTCATAGTGAAGGTGCATACCTTTTGGTGTTGGTGGAATTGGTGCGAAGTTTCTATAGAGACGGGTGAGAAGCATCCCGTATGGAAGAGCAACCGATCCTTGAGTTGGAATATCAATCATTCTCCTAGCGATGTAGTAAGCTAAATTGAATGGTTGCGGGTGGACAAGTTGTAGAGCATATGACAAAAGCAAGCGTTAATGTGATCCCTATTTCCTATGGTGCTAATGACGTTGGCTCTAAGTAGCTCCTCCCATTTCTTAAATTCGGGCTTAAGTTCATTTAGCTCCATTCCATATGGATCTCGGTTTACTTCCTTTCCCTTTCGGGTAACTCGGGTTGTATCACCCTTTGGGTTAAAAGGTGTTCACGGATGACATCCTTGTCGGCCAAACGGGTTTGGTAGGGTAGAGAGCGGTCATTGATAGCATCAAGAGCGGTGAGTGACCATTTATCCGAGTAGAGACAAGTTCCTCGGTTGGGAATTCCTAGCACTTGAGCAAAGTTGGCTAAGGTGATGGTGTAGTCGTTTTGATTAATTCTAAACCCAAGACAAAATTCATCATCGTCTTCATCATTAAAGCCGGTCACACTAGCATAGAATTCTAACACAAACCTAGGACAAATTGGTTCATCGATGTCAAGAAGACAATCGAATTGAATGGCGGCTAGTTCTTCACGAAGGTTGGTGTTTTCAAGGAAGGATGAGTGAATGGTTTTACCCTCATGGAAATACCTTGATTCTAGACCCCTAAATATTTCTACTTGTTCTTTGGTAAGTCCTTTGGTTTTGTGGTGTTTGGGAATGTAGTTAAAGGTGTCTTTGTGATCATAGAATCTTGCGGCTACCATGGTTATTCCTAAGGACAAGAGTTAATATGTTAAAAAAAATGAGAATAAGTTTTAACGTTTTTGGTTCTAGTGTGTGCCTATATGAAAACAATTTGGAGTTGCGGTTATCTCGACTCATTTTATGCACAAAGATGGTTTTAGTGGGGTGTTTGGCAAATACCATGAGATAACCCAAATGCTCCTAATTCAATGTGGCTTCATTTGAATATACCCGGGAATGCATATTAGTTATGCAATACCTTTAGTATTCAAGAGCATGCAAGTGATGAAAATTTAACGTTTCTATTTGTATTAGCAATGAAAAAAT
The DNA here is from genome assembly GCA_910596185.1 of Chrysanthemum makinoi. NCBI lineage: Eukaryota > Viridiplantae > Streptophyta > Magnoliopsida > Asterales > Asteraceae > Chrysanthemum > Chrysanthemum makinoi. The sequence continues at coordinate 1,208,794 of OU343217.1, read as the reverse complement.
TGTTTTCCTACAAGTGAGAAGCTTTTCAAAACTTTTGACATGGGGTGTTTGGTTGTTTGAATAGGGCCTTATATTCATTATCTATCAATTAGTGGGAAGCATGATTTGTTTATGCAATATGATAATGTAGTACCTAATTTCAATGACTAGTTATGCAATTTGCCAATTGAATTCATATTTGGTATAAAAGCATACATAGAACCCCATGTAATGATTTGTGATAGTTTTGTGCATAAATAAGAATCCTAGACTCCGAATTAAGAGATGAAATGTAGTTAGGATACTTACAATGATGTTATCTTCAGTGATTAGTGAGTTGGAAGATGACAATAATGAGCTTGGTTTAAGTTTAACACGTTTTGGTAAAGTGGGTTTTGAGGAAGAGGATGATTTGTATAAAGCTGTTTTGCTTCTGTAGATACCACGGACCAGACGGCACCAAAAAATTGGTTCCGTCTTTGTTGTCGTTTGGTGTCGTGGCTACAGCAGCAGGTACAAGACAAATTTGTTTAGTTTTGACTATTCTAATGTTTTGGGCTATGTTTATCCTACATGTTTGGTTCCATTAACCCTAAACCAAGTCTAAGAAGATTAAAAGGTTCTCGTTTAAGAGGCTTAGTTAAAATGTCGGCAATGTTGTTCTTCGAGGATACTTTCTCGATTGAAATGTTTCCTTTTTGAACATTGTCGCGAAGAAAGTGATGGCGGATTTCAATATGTTTTGTATGAGCATGTTGAACGGGATTCTTGCTGAGATCGATGGCTCCTTTGTTGTCGCAAAATATCACAATGTTGTTGAGATGAATTCCGAATCTCACGAGAGCTTGCTTCATCCAAAGAGCTTGTTGACATGCTTTTCCAGCTGAGACGTACTCGGCTTCATTAGTTGAGATGGCCAAGGCCGTTTGCTTCTTTGCAAACCATGAGGTGAGACAATGTCCAACCAAAGTGCAAATACCACTTGTACTTTTTCTATCGACATAGTCACCGGCATGATCCGAGTCGGCATACACTATGGTTTCTATACCGTTCCTTTGGGATACCATAATCCTAAACACGTTGTTCCCTTAATGTATCTAAAATCCTTTTAGGCTTCTAAGTGTGATGCCTTTGGGTTTTCTTGAAAGCGAGCACATAGACAAACACTAAACATAATGTCGGGTCTACTAGCCGTAAGATAGAGTAGGCTACCAATCATTCCTCTATATTTAGTGTTATCTACGGATTCACCTTCCTCATCCTTGGTTAGTTTAGTGTCCGAGGACATGGGTGTCTTAGTTGGTTTGGAATCTTCAAGACCAAATTTCCTAAGCATGTCTTTTATATATTTAGATTGGTTAAAGAATATGCCATCTTCTAGTTGTTTTATTTGAAGTCCTAGAAAGAAATTTAACTCACCCATCATACTCATTTCAAACTCGTCGTGCATGATTTTAGAGAAATCATCACATAATTCTTGACAAGTTGATCCGAATATAATGTCATCAACGTATATTTGAACAATGATAATATGTGATTCCTTTTTCTTGGTAAAAGAGTATTATCTACTAATCCCATAGTATATTTGTTATCAATAAGGAAAGTCTTAAGTCGGTCGTACCAAGCTTTTGGTGCTTGCTTAAGACCATACAATGCTTTCTTGAGTTTGAAGACATGATGTGGTTTCTCAAAGTCGGTGAAACCGTGAGGTTGAGCAACATACACTTCTTCGTTAATAAACCCATTAAGAAAGGCACTTTTAACATCCATTTGAAATAATTTAAAATCATAGACACATGCATAAGCAAGCAATATTCTAATAGACTCAAGCCTAGCTACCGGTGCATAAGTTTCATCATAATCAATCCCTCTTGTTGATTATAACCTTGCGCTACAAGCCTAGCTTTGTTTCTAGATACTATCCCATTTTCATCCATCTTATTTCGAAAACCCATTTTGTTCCAATTATAGTTTGATCTTTAGGTTTTGGAACTAATTTCCAAACATCATTTCTAACGAATTGGTTTAATTCTTCTTGCATGGCAATAACCCATGATTCATCTTTTATTGCTTCATTTATGGGTTTTGGTTCAATGGTGGATACAAAGCAAAAATAATTACTTTGATTTTGGGCTTGTGACCTTAAGGTTCTTTGATTGAGTTGTCCTATGACTTTTTCTAAAGGATGACTTTTAGATTCTTTGATGTTGACAATTTCTTTATTTAATGGTTCATCTTCCTTGTTATTATTAATTATTTCTTGACCTTCTATCATTTGACTTTCAACTAAGTCATCATCTACCAAAGGTGATGTCTTAGAGGAGGTGGACTTTCGTCGAATGTTATGTTCAACGATTCCTCGACTATCATTGTTTCTTTGTTTAGGACAATGTAAGCTTTACTAGTTTGAGAGTAACCAAGAAATACACCTTCATAAGACTTTGGGTCAAACTTGGTGAGATAATCCTTAGTATTAAGAATAAAGCATTTACAACCAAAGACTCTAAAATATCCTAACGTTGGCTTTTTACCTTTATAGAGTTCATATGGTGTTTTGTTTAAGAAAGGACGTATTAAGACTCTATTCAAAATATATGTAGAAGTGTCAACGGCGTTACACCAAAACTTTTGAGGGATGTTTTGTTCATTAAGCATTGTTCTACTCATTTCTTGAATTGTTCTATTTTTACGTTCTACTACTCCATTAGATTGAGGTGTTCATGGAGCGGAAAAGTTATGTGTTATACCATTTGTATCACAAAATTTTCCAAATTGAGTTTCGTTGTCAAATTCTCGACCATGATCCGTACGGATCGACACAATTTTGATACCTAGAAGATTTTGAATTTTCTTGCTAAGTATTTCAAATTTATCAAAAGCTTCATTTTTGGTTTTCAAAAACAACGTCCAAGTAAACCTTGAATAATCATCTACTATGACCAAAGTGTATAAGTTGCCTCCATAGCTTCTTATAGCGGATGGTCCAAACAAGTCAATATGTAATAATTCTAGACACTTAGATGTGGACACCATATTTTTAGATTTGTGACTACTATGTGTTTGTTTATCAATTTTGCAAGCGTCGCAAAAGTGTTGGTCATATTTAAGTTTTGGTAAATTCCTAACCAATTCTTTTGAAGATAGGTTTTGTATAAGTCTCATATTAGCGTGACCTAAACGTCTATGCCAAAGAGATGAGCTATCATCTAATGTTGTTAGGCAAAGTTTGTCATTGTATGTTTTATCTATTTTCATGACATATATGTTATTATTCCTAACTCCTTTAGCTATGGTGATACCATCTTTTAGTATTTTACTATCATTTTCATCAAATAGCACTTTATACTTTTTATCACATAGTTGGCTAATACTAAGTAGATTAAATCCTAACCTATCCACATGAGCAACATTTTCAATAGTTAGGGAGTTATGAGCGATCGTACCTTTGCCAATAATTTTGCTTTTGAGATTGCTACCAAAGGTGACATTACCTCCGTCATACTCTTGGTATGATGAGAAGAGACTTTGTTGCCCGTCATGTGTCGTGAGCAACCACTATCTTTTATCCATTCATCCGGTTCCAATCCAACTTTCAAGCATACCTAAGAAGCAAATAACTCAAGCATTTGGTCCCCAATATCTCATGAGTCCATTTGGGTTACACATACCATTTATTTGATTCATGTATGGAAACGATGGGTAAGAGTTCCATGGCATGTAATCTGGAGTATGATATGGTCTAGGAAAGTTTTGATTCCAACCATTGTGTTGGTAGTTGGGTTGTACGTTGTGGTTGCTCTTAGGAAAGGGGCGTTTGGCAAAAGGAGTTTTATATCGTTGTTGAGTAGTTTTTTGATCTAAATTCATTTTTGACAAGTCCTACTCACGAAAGTAACTGCCTGGTTTTAGTTTAATACTATTATTGGTTTTCTTTGTTATTTTAACAAATTGACGGTCCGTTATTGCGAACATTCTGTTCTGCTGAAGTACCCACGACACCATTTTGCACAACGGACGGAACCCTTATTTTAGTTTCGTCTGGTCCGTGCTTATCCTGATAATTTTGAGAATGTTCGTCCTTTTCGCCGTTTATTTTGACTCTTTGGAATTAATACTTCATTAAAACCTAGCCCATTCATGTCTCCCGGTGTTTTATGAATTTTAACTATTTCATCGGCAAGAGCGATGTTCTTGTTAAACCTTTTAAAATTAGAATTGTTTTCTATTAAAACATCTTGTGTGAGCTTTAGTTTTTCTATTTCAAGTTTAAGCTCTTGACATGATTTACAATCGTCATTTGCTTTTCCTTTTCTAGTCGTTTTGCTTTTTCTTTTAACTCATAAACTTCATTTTCCAAAAATTCCTTTTTGGTTTTAAAAATTTATTTTTAGTTATGATTTTTAGACTTAGCTCACACAATTGATTATATTTTTTTTGCAAAGTGTCATCATCAATAGAAGAATAAGAAGAGTCGGAAAGTACCTCATTTGACTCATGTGCCATTAGAGCGATCTCTTCTTTGCTTGATTCTTCATTGTCTTCACTATCACTCCAAGCACCACTTACAAAAGCTCGTTGAGTTTTGCTTTTAGGTGGCTTGGGACATTCTCCTATGAGGTGACTTGCATCACCACATCTAAAACATTTTCTTTCACCTTTACCCTTCTTGTCATCCCGATCTTTTCGGAATGGCTTCTTTTCTTCTCGAGGTTGTCTTACGAACTTTCCTCTTCTTCTAAAGAACTTCTTAAAATCTCTAACGGCCATGGCATATTCCTCATCTTCGCTACGGAGCAAGATTCGTCATCATCACTTGATTCCGCTTTTGCTTTTAGAGCAACGGATTTGATCTTCTCCCTTTTCCTTTGATGATCTCCGAATCTTTCTCCATCACCATTTCGTGTACTTTGAGGTTACCGATCAACTCGTCTAGTGACATTATTGAGAGATCTTTTGATTCCTCAATGGCGGTCACTTTAGCTCTCCATTTGGGATGGAGTGCTCTAAGAAATTTCCTGACAAAGTTCTTACTACGAAAAGATTCATCAAGTGCTTTAAGTGATGTAATAATAGTGTTAAAGCGAGCAAAGCCACAATCAATGGTTTCATCTTCAGGAATAACAAATTGTTCATATTGTTGAACAAGAAGATCAATTTTGTTATCCTTGACTTGTGAATTATCTTGATGTGTAACAATTAAAGATTCCCAAATATCTTTGGCGGTTTCACACATAAAAATTCTTTCATATTCTTTTCTAGGTAAAGCATTATAAAGCATCATTTTAGCTTCATTATTTTTAGCAACTAGTTTCTTTTGTTCATCAACAGAAATATCCTTTGTTGTAGAACTAAAATCCCTTTAACAATAATAAACCAAAGATCTATATCTTTTGATTTTACATATGTTTCAAAACGGTTTTCCAATAGATAAATCCATTGGTTTCAAAGAGTGGTGGTCTTTGCATAGATTGCCCTTCTTTAAAGTTTTTAGAATCCATGGATCGTTTCAAGTTTATAAAATACAAGTTATTTTAGAAATTCTTGAGCAACGAGGCTCTGGTACCAATTGTAGAACACTAGAAGGGGGGTTGAATAGTTTACCAATTAAAAACTTTGTTTTGAAACTTATTGTAAAGATCAATTGATATTGATCTTAGATATGTTTATGAAATATGCAAGCAATATGTAAGAAGTAAATAAGGAAATAAATGATCAAACCACAACAAGTTGTTTATAGTGGTTCGGTCTACAAGGACTCTTTTTCCTTGCCCTACTCCACTCCTCGAGTCTCACACTCGAGAGTTTAACTTCACTAGTCAACAAGCTCCTTTCACCGGCGGAGAAAACCTTTACACTTCGCTTACACTATTTCCGACACTAAGCTAGATGTCGAGTTCTTTCCAAGGGTACAACCACTCCCACACACAACGTATTTTGAGGACTAAAATACTAACCACTCACACTCACAAGATTATGATGGTTTGATACAACAATGAAGTATGAATCAACACTAGATCATACAACACTAAACAAACAAGACTTCCAACTTCTCGTTGAAGCTTGAATATGACTTGATCTTCTTTGCTACAAAAGAGATCACTAATATGATATGAAACTGAGTTAGAAAGGTTATAGAGAAGATATGTATGAGAGTATGTTAGAAAGGGATGAAAAACTACTTGGCTTGGCATGGCTATTTATAGCCAAAAATTGTGAGTGTCCACGGACCGCGGAACCCTTAAAAGGGTTCCGCCCGTGTACCATTTTGGTACCGCCGGTCCGACAGTCAAGATATCAAATCTTTGCTAAAGTCAACTCTATCTAAGTGAGATTGTGTAAGATATGAAGAGTACAAATCCACACAAAATATCTAATGAAATCTTCCAATGATTTCCATGATGCATTACATGATGTCATATGTTGTATTTCTATTTTTAGAAATATGCAAGTACATAAGTAGTGTTTGGTTTTAAGAACCTAACACATTCTAAAAACTACTATCATACATAATGATTAGAGTCATATCAAGATGTTACTAATCATAAATGTAAATGCTTGAATGATGAATATATTGTTTGAAAAAGCTTGTTTTAATATCTATTAAACTTGACAAGCTATAAGCTTTTATACAAATTAAATTTACTTTTGTCGTTAACAAAACTTAGGTAAAGATCAAAAATATAAATAACGTTTAATGACGATATTTGTATTAACAATAATCTAGTGGTTCATCATACATTTGTGACGTCTTTGTCCTAACACTGTTCCACGTACCCGAACAAAGACGTTGTGACCTCTTTGTCCAAACATGCTTTGCCCATTTTGGATCTAGTGGTTCATCATGCATATATCCATCTTACAGTTAACATAAAACATATTTACTATATATACATATTTAGTGATTAAAGATATTTAACAATAGAAAGTCTAAATAAATGTGATAACCTGAAAGCATTTGTACAAGTGGTCGACTAGATTTTTATCAAGTTTGTGCCACTCTGTTTCTTCCCCATAAAAGTTTCCCTAGAAATCTTTAGAAATCATTCTCGCTACCTCTTGTTCCAAGTAGCTACACAAAATAAAGCACAAAAGATAACTATTTGCATGTGTTTCAGACTGAAAATAACAATTACATATATGATACTTACTTAAGACCATAAACGTGTATCACTTTTCGCTCAGACTCAACTGTTGGGATGTTTTTGTTCAGGTATGCTCCCCTAGGTGCTCTTGGTTCTCTTGGTTGTTGAGGTGAGTCTTGATCTATAAAAAATAAATATATGCAATTAATAATCGCAACTACTAAGAATAATAATTTTTATAAAAGGATCAAACCTATGTTAGCAGCCTGGGTAGAACTTTCTCTAATTTCAAGTACTGTTGTCGATTCATGAGGTGTTTGAGATACAAGTTGAGGTGAGATCAATGCATTTGTTCCTGATGACACATGGCATTGAGGCTGTAACAAGGTTGGGGGTGGTGATAACGGCGTTGGTGAAGTACGTGTCTGCAACGAACGACTCTTCGCCCCACGAGAACCCTTACCTCTGGTTGCTTTGAATGTACCTCCTCCAGCCATCTGTTATGATATAAAACATATGATAAACATTAATGAGATAGGTATCAGAATTAAGAATTAACATATACTTGATAACATCTAACATAATTAAACATGCACAAGATAAACTTAGGGGTTACATTTACTTATGTTACATTCACATTACTTATTACCCACGACCTCACACTGACTGACTGAACAAATTGCAAGTTTATAAATAATAGAACCACTTGGCTGTTTGTTTAAGCTTATATGTGGCTTATGAGCTTATTTGTGTTCGGCTTATATTTCATAAGCCCCAATTTGCGGTTTATTTTAAGACTTATTGGCTTATATAAGTTTACTATGATTCCGGCTTTTTTTTATACTCATGGGCTTATATAAGTTTACTATGATATGATAAACTTTTATAAGCCAATAAGTCTTAAAATAAGCCGCAAATTGGGGCTTATGAAATATAAGCCGAAATCAAATAAGCTTATAAGCCCACATATAAGCTCAAACAAACACCACATAATTAGACGAATAAAACAACAAATAGTAAGCTTGTAAATAAGAGACATGCTAACAAATTGTAAACATGTCACCACATCAGAATGCACAATTAAGAAATTTTTAGATGCAATTAGCCAAAATTGGGTCTCGGTAACATATTTAGGATTATATATACTAAGAAAAATTAAAAGCCTAGATTAAAACAAATGAAACACAAATTAACAACAACATACAAGTATCATATATAAAAGTAATAAAGTAAAAAAAATAGAAGCACATATGATATAAACTAATGATTAATTGATGAAAAGTTCACAAAATTAAAAAGAATACAAACCAACCTTAATCGATTTTGATGACAATGATTCAAAGTTTTCAATTGCTACTGTGAATCAAATTTTAGAAGTATAGTTTTGAGCAATGTTTTAAAAACCGGTTTTTTTATCGACCTGGTTTAGTCACCGGTTCACCGGGTCACCGGGTCACCGGTTCAACCGGTTGAACCGCCGGGTCGAACCGGTTCTATACATATATATACTTTTTCCTATATTTAATAATTAGTATTGCATGATCTAATAATTTATCCGTTTTTATTCATACATTCGATTAAACCGATGAAGAAAATTGAGACTAAACAAATAAGTTTTGCTTTTTAAATCTCATCTATAAAAATATAGCCAAAATTTTCAAAGTGATTGTAAATTATAAAATAGTTTATAATAAAACTATATTAATTGGTGATTCTAAGATTATATATAATTATAATTTATTATTTTACATAATTTTAATAAACATTAGTTATCAACGTTTTAACTTTTCAATAAAATTTAGAAAAGTTAATGGAAACAAAATCATTTTGTTAATTTTTTTTTGATAAAAAGTAATGACCCGGCCGGGTTTATCAAACCGGGTTAACAAAAAACCGGCGGTTCAATCCGGTTCTCAACCATGCAAAAACCCGGTCTTATCCGGCCCGGTCTCCGAGCCGGTTCCCGGTTCAACCGGTTGAACCGGCTGGGTCAACCCGGGTTTTAAAACATTGGTTTTGAAGGGTTAGGTGGGGAGGCTGCAAAGAGAGTGAAGAAAAGTGTTAGAAGGGTTTTTAGGTAAAGTGTTTTAGGGGGGTAAAATTTTTGGTATGGAGGGAACTTTAGAAAAATTTGGTTTTGGGGTGAATTTTTTGGTCAAACTAAAATTTTGAAGGGCAGATTTGATTTTGACGCAAACTTTTCTTTTAGTCAAATAAACTTGATTTTACAAATTTTTATTGTTGGTAAAGTCGTTGGTAAATATATTTTTCGTCAATGTTTTAAAAATCGGGTTTTTAAACGATCCGGTCGAGTCATCGGGCATCGGTTCACCGTCAGGTCAACCGGTTTTTCATTTATATTTTTTCCGAGCGGTTCAACCGCCTGGTCAACCCAGTTTTTATAAAAAAAAATTGAAAAAAACCAAACCCGGGTCACTCAAAACCTGGCGGGTCTAACCGGTTAACCCGGTTTTAAAAACCCGGGTTTTTTTAGACGTCTTTGTGGTCAGGCACCGGACCGACCGGCTGAACCGGTCAAATCGACCCGGGGTTTGAAAACATTGTTTTTCGCCAAGAAAAAATAAGTTGTAGGTAAAAATCGTTAGTAAATTTATACACCAACGAATTCATGTCGTTGGTATTATTGTTTTTTGATTTTACCAATGAATTATTGAGAACAAGTAGTTGGTAAAATTAGCTCAACTAAGTTTCAACGGATTTACCAACAATTATGTCGTTGGTAAACTACAAATTTTGATTTTCTTATCTTCGTTAGTAAAGTCGTTGGTAAAGTAGTAATTTACCAACAAATTGATGCTTGTTGGTGAAATTCGGTTGGTGCTGGCATGATTTCTAGTAGTGCTCTTATTACGAGGGTTGACATATAATTTGTTGTCATTCAATGTGATATGTGATCTGGATGTGACCATGGAGGCTTGGAGAATATGTGGACCGACTGTAGATCAATATTTATCTGCAAAATCAGTTACGTTAAGTTATGGTGAGATCTTTTATAAGTTACCGGCTCGGGTGGAAGGACATTTACTGAATAAAAGCCTTCTTCCGAAGTTGAGTCTTCTAACATGTTACGTGCTATCGATTGTACATGGGTCGTCGCAACATATCTATAGTACTATACGTAGCTAGAATTGTATATGTTTGATTTGGATCCGTGCAGTGATCCATTATTTGCTTGTATAAAATCGTTGTACCCTTGTACTCTTTTCTTCTAGCAACTTGCTAGTTCTATATTTTATATACGGTCGTTAAAAAAAAGATTGCCATGCTATAGTATATACCTATCAAAGGAACGAGTCAAGTTTTGTTGACTGGCTTGTTATTTTAGAATGAAACATTATGGTATTACCAAATTCGACTTCATTTGTATCATGGCACTGTACGAAATATTTATCAGTGATCATAAACTTCGCAAACACAAAACTACACAGTAAACACTGTATACACTATATTGCGTCGCGAATCTCTTGAAAATTAAACGTAAACAAAAGCCAAACAAATAGTAGAAACGAAGTACAAGTTTAACAACAATTTTCAATAGAAATTTTATGAATCTTCATCGGTCAGATATGTGATTTTGGGTTGCTTCGTATTTATGCTGCTCCCATTATTGTTGGAGTCGAATTCTGCATAAGCAGCTGCACCATATCAAGCAGGAAAACTGTCACTAGGAATAACATAAACTAGCAAATTTTACCATTGGGCAATACTTTCTCGCTTTTGTATTATGAAATAGTTAGTTACTTAGTTGCATTAAAGAAAATGTGAAAATCTATTGGTGGAGATAACTAAAGAGAAAGAGTGTATGACATTTGTCAAAATATAAATGGGATGGGCTAGCGCTTAGTTATACCAATTATGGTTCAGGAACTTACCATATCGGATATCCGATCCTGAACCTTCTATCATAAAGCGAGCCTTCAGCCCTGGGAGATTTAATTCTTGCTTCCTCCACGCGAAAACCATTAAAACACCAATGATGATGCCACCAAAAACAGCGGCGTAGAGTAAATCCAAATAGAATCTGCATCATAAGTATTCATAAAGAAAATTATAAGATCATCTTATACCATATACATTTTGCAGCCATTTGTCGGCTTGTACTTGTAAGTTTATATACTCCGTATAATCTTATTACAAAAAATCGTATACAGACACTAAAAAATGATTAGATATTCGATATCCGGATATAAAACTTTGCATGCACTGCACTGCATTATATACTGTATAGTGCTAGTATTAATGATTAACGTAATGTACAAATAGCATAGTTATAACAAATATTACCTTCTTATAGTAGAAACTATAAAAATGATACCATACAAGACACTTGCAGCAAGGAAGACGCCTGGAAGCACATACACCATCGCAATTCGTATCATAGAATTACGACCAAATGAGCCATGCTTTGGATTCTCCATAAATCAAAGTAAGATTATGGCAAAGTAGAATGCTTATTTTTGCAAGTGTTGTTAGATGATACCTACATTTATAATGAAAAATTCCCACGAACTAGTGTAGTTGACATTCCTAACACTTTCTTTCTTTATTTTTTAGCAATTTCTTTTAGTTTTTGTGAATTGGTCATATGCAAGTTGGGTCGGTCTAATCGGGTTCAGAAAAGCTAATTGGCGAGAAAGATGTTTCTTGTAGCTATACGGAGAAATAGTACGAGTTCACATACTCTTTGACTTTTCCAATCATTGTTAAATTCTTATAGGGAAAATGCTCAAAAGTAGTGTGCGAAAGGCTTAAAATTGTATGGTTTAGCGTTGGGTGAATCAAAGATACTGAATAATTTAAAGATCGGTGAAAATGCTTCTAAATGAAAATCACTGTTCGATAAATATTTGAGTGTGCTATTTGAATAAAAAGAAATGACCATTTTAACCTCCAATATAATTACATACTAATAAAAAAAATGTTGATTTATAAATAAATGTTTATTTATAAAACTCATAATATACAAAATGAATATGAAAAGAAGTTAACATAAATAAAAATAATTTATACGTATATTTTAACAACTAAATAGCTTCATGATATTTTACCACATAATCAAATAAATAGCCCACGGTAAAGATTATTTTAATATAGGGTGAAAGCTAAAAGGTCTGCTTGACGTCTTTTAAAAATACATCTACGCAATGTATCTTTCAAAAACATATCTACTAACATACTTTTCAAAAATTTTTCGATCTAGCTAATATGACCTGTTAGGTAGTAGGTTCCAGGTCACCTTGGCGAAAAAATTTGGGTTAGTCCTCTAGGACTAACGACCGTTAACTAATGATAACTCCGTAAAAAAAAAAAAAAAAAAAACTTTTAAAAAAAATTTTACGTTTTTTTTTTCAAAAAATTTTACGTTTTTTTTTAAAAAATTTTACGATTTTTTTTAAAAAAATTAAATTTTTTTTTTAAAATTTTACGTTTTAAACAAAAAAAAAATACGTTTTTTTTTTAAAATTTTTAAAAAAATTAATTTTTTTTTAAATTTTTATGTTTTTTTTAAAAAAACGTAAATTTTTTTTTAAAAGTTTTTATTTTATTTTATTTTTATTTTTTTAACGGTCGTTATCTTCTAGCTAACGGTCGTTAGTCCTAGAGGACTAACTGCGCAAATTTTTCGCCAAGGTGACCTGGTAACCTACTACCAACAAGTCATATTAGCTAGATCGAAAAAAATTTGAAAGTATGTTAGCTAGATGTGTTTTTTTGAAAGTACATTGCGTAGATGTGTATTTTTGAAAAAGTACGTTGCGTACCTTTAGCTTTCACCCTTTAATATATAGAGGATAAAGGTGTGGTAACAATATGATCATGTAAATGGTTTATTTAAGTTGAATAGATATTCAACTTAAAGGCATTTTTGTAAATAAACGGCCTACTGAATTGTTTAACGTAGCTTATTATGCAGTTCAGCGCTGTAACTGTCATTTAGTGGCAACTTTTATAATTATCAAACAACTGACTGATTAAGTTATTAAAATTCAGTGTTGAAGGATATCATTAAGTAGCAATCAAACACACTTTGTTACTTGCTGAACCATACATATTAAAGTGAAATCAAACACACTTTGTTTTTCATATAGCTTCTTATGTATCTGTATGATGGAAAAACATTTATAAATTTAGTTTATTGAAATGAAAAATATTAATAAATAAAAATATTACTATTTTCCTTAGAAAATAGTTGATCACTTTACTTTTGCTTTACGAACATATCATCGGGTTATGCACATGTAATATAAAAGAGGCCTATGCATATTGGAGGTTTAAAAAATAACTAGAGGAGTACTCATGCATAGGAACATAATTTCTAGCAAACAAATGTATAGTTACACAAAACATTATTCAAATCACTTATCCAAAATATCACCATAACTATATGCCGTTATAAATTCCGTTACCATGTACAGATACTCGTATAAGGTTTTTAAAGATGACATGACATATTTGATGACATATCTCGTTAAGTATATTTTTTTCCAACATTTCTTTTTTTAGTTAATTATGTCGAATATTTATTTATTATTTATTTTGGTTAAATTTTAATGAAGATAACATCAAAAAAATCATATTCAAATCATAATCACATTTTGACTTGCCTAAAATGGAGCACTGATATTTCAGAAACAACAAAAGCTATTAAATCATACATTTTTGTGAAGTGACTTTTTCTTACTATTATATTTATGTTGGTTTTATTAATGGGATGGACATTAAAGAAGGGAAAACAACAACCTTTTTAGAATTTTAAAAAAATGTGGTCATAACAGAAAACGTGTCATTCTAGGCCTAAAAGAATGGATGTTGATCACTAAACTACTTGCTATCAATATATTTGATTAGTATTTTCTTAAAATAAATAAATACTTACATTTTTTACCTTTCATTTGGCCCTTAAGTTACTTTTCACGTGGTTGTTTGCCAATCAACATGTTGATGAAGAACTAATGCTAGTTTATTTAGATGAGACTAAGTGTTAAGCTTTTTTTACTTTATGAAGAACTAATGCTACAAACAATTTGCAATATTTTTTATTTGGCATTGTGTTTTTGGATCAATTACCTTTTGGATTTTGTTTTGATAAAGACTCATTGTCATCTGTTGCATTGTCATTATTGTGACTGCAGCTTCAGTTAATACTACAATAGAGGCTTGGTACTTACTTTATGTTATTGTATTTGCATTGGTTAGTTCATGTGCTAATTTCAATTAAAAAATAATAAAGTTCATATGCTAATATCTAATTAGTGTATTAATATATGTATGTGAACAAACAGATGATTTTTTTTTAACTAAAACTTAAGTCAAATTCACATACTTTGATCGACCATATGATTTTGCTTCAAATAAATGAATTAAAGTTTAAATTGAAAAGCATAATAAAAAGAAACATCACACAATGGTGAATATTATTCAACATGTCATACATTGATCATTATTTTTCTTTTTAAAACAAATTAGTTCGTATAAAAAACTCCCAAATAACAACTCTCTAATACATATATACTACTACGTAATTTTATTTAGTAATTCAACTAGCCCGTTCATCAGGGGGTGGCGGCACAGCTTGTTGTCCGTTTGCCTGCCATCTTATTGTAATCCGTTATAAAAGTCTGTTTTGTGTTTCAAAATATATATATATGTATATATATATACTAGTTATAATACCCGTGCACGCACGGGGCTCAGACATAAAATTTAAATAAAGTATTAATTTTGTTATTAAGTTTTTGACAACAATCTTTCAAGAACATAGAAGTTAATAGATAACTAACAACACATCAATTTAAAAGAAAAGGTTATGATGTTTTGGACCATACCTCAATCAGGCATAATATGAAGACCACATATTAGCTCCAAGATCTCGCTGCAAGAAAGGGCATGTAGTTGGGAGGATGATTAATCGCAAGAGATTTTCCTCATAATAAACGTTTCTTATAATTTGTTCTCTTATTTTCCATTGTAATAGTTGTATAGACTTTCATTGCTACTGATTTTCTCTATCATATCCGTCATCAACAATCTTCACTCCCTGTGCTTCTTGCAACATTTCTTCATTATTACTATCATCATTACTCGCCCTTTGCATATACGTTGAACCGTTGCTCTTTCATTTTATCTTGTCAATGATAATATTGTCCTCTAAAGAAGATATCCCATATGAATTGTTCATATGGAACAAAATACTAAAAAGACCACTTTACCCCCAAAATCTCAATCTAGAGTTAACTGAATGAACTATCAACGTTTGTTCATAGAAGGGAAATACTTTATGCGCTTTATCTGTAGATGCGCGAATGTTTTACAACATCTAGGTACAGGAGTTGTTTCATTAGCGTTTATCTAATCATGAAAATTAAAAACATATGGCAGTGTAGCCACATAAAGGATATTCTCTCAACATAGCACTATGTATAATCTGAGTTTATAGTTGACAAAACTCAAACCTAAATTATTTTATTAACTATTAAGTTTAATACATCTATACATGAAAAGCTTAAATGCTCTTTATATACTCTATTAAAGGTATATAATCATGCTGGGTGTTTGTCAATGCCACCACCATTTGGGTATCTCGCTTAGACAGACATTGTAGTTAACAAAATCGTTACTTGTAGATTTCAGAAGCTCTATATATTAATGTTCCATACTTTCTTGATCTTCTTTTCTTGAAATCTGGTATCACAAAAATGTGTTAACAATGGCACATCGAAACTATGTTTAGCATTATGTTCAACCACACAGTACAATGAATCCTATTATTATGTTGCAAATTCACTCGAGATTGCATCAACCAAATTGCGAAAAGAAAAAGAGTATAAAACTTAAAAAGATAACCATACCTGCATTTGTAGATGGAAGTGGGGAACTTTCATTTATATCTTCGTGTGAAATGTGCACCAGTGGCCGTAAGATAGATCTTCAAGAGAACTTTAACATCAGATGACCATTGGCTGCATGGCTACATCTTGCAAAAATAATCCAAAAAGATCTAAAACAGTGGTTGATTGTACAAAAAATCGCACCTTAAATGGATGCAATAACTCATATGACATGCGTTTACCTCATAGTGGTCGCAGTGGCAACGACAAACACCCCTACAATCAATTCAATCAAACAAATGTCTGCATATTTCTACTAAAAAACACAATATGAGCATGTACAATAAAATAATGAAAGTAAGATATACTAAAAGGACTAATAATATGTGAAAATAGAAAATGAAGAAACACATGTGCAAAGGGACCCAAGTAGTAGACAGAGGTATTTTCTCAACTAACGCAAGCATGGCAGTTCGTTATATAGTTACTTCTCGAATGTCGAGGCTATCAAGGTCAAATGTTAGTTGAGGTTTTAGTACGGCTAGGGGATTGTTCATCCTAAAAGAAAGCATATCGCCTGAGCTGCTTTCGTGCTTGGAAAACTCCTTGGTTGTCAACATGTCTGGCAAATAAAGAACGCCTTCTAACTTGCATATGTTTTCCGAGACTTTTTCTAGTGAAATATGTGAGGTTGACCTACAATGTGTAATATAAGGTTACTTCCACATTTGTATGAGAACACAATGAGATACTTTAATGGGATTAAGAAGCTTAATAGGTATGGATCGATCGACTTAGCTAACATGAGTAACTCTTTCTGCTTCGATTTGGGTTTACAGTTTATATAGCTTTCTTGTTAACGACGCTAAATGATCCACCTTCTCTTTTCCCTTCAAGTTATGTTAATGTTAACAAAAAAATGTTTGCTCAAGAAGAACATGTGTCACTGTCACCCGTTCGTAAACCCCTTTTTCGATGTCATGTTTTCATGTACGTGTATAATAATAATAAATATCTATGTCTTACTGTCAGACGATGCATATTGTCATACCTATGACAATTGTCTTCATTTTGTTGTTATCCTGTATTATCGCATACCACGAATTTCCCAGTAAGCATGCAGTGGGGCAAGAACATATGTAACTTCCTGGTGTATTCATACAGTAAAATCAAAGTCATTTGTAGAAGGGTCGGCATATTTGTTGATGTCTTCAAAATCAAGTTCAATATGAAGCAATATATATTCAGCAAAAATGACAGTTCGAGGATGCAATGCAAGTAACGGGTCAAATCTAGAAGCTTGGTTTTCACTCAATGCAGTTTTTAGTAATGGCAAGATGAATGGGTCGAGAAACGGGTCAAAATGGGTTGGTTTTTCTAATGCCCTGTACGGGTCAAAATGGATTCGGCCAGGTGAACAACAAACATTTTTTTGTCCATGTAAAAAATCTGTTTGTGAACATTTAGTTTGCCATCTATGATCACAAAATCATGCTATCAGAATGATAATCCTAAATCGCTGAATGAAATGGTGTACCGAATTTCTATATATACTATGGGCGACATTAGCATGTTTGACATCTTTTCTTTTTAGCTTTTTTTTTTTCCTATATGACTCATTAGTAAAACATAACCTGAAAGGACCAGCTCATAAGTAATATGGTCAAATGTGTATACCTTGACAACCACCTGACAAATATGGGTTTCCTTCATACCGATGGAAACATGAGCATACACTTTGACTTGAGCAGAAATCTCTATAATAAGAAACAGACAGATTACTACTTGACATCAATGGTCCGAATGAATTGCAATTCCCCCATAGTCTCCAATCTAGAACCATGATCTGCCTAGTGGGTATACCTGTTTCCAAAATGTTATCAGACTTGGTGGCAATGTCCCCAATGTCCCCAATTTCCATAGATCAAATTTCCATATGCAGGAGGGTCAAAATTCTTAGCTTGCGACTTGACGGTGTAGTGGATCCAAGAACCACCAGAAGCCGCAGGCTTCACCTCCAAACATGGAGGCACCTGATATTTAGATAAGAGAATATGAAACTGTTATAAGATATCAAATGGGATAAAATAGAAAATATAAAAGAAGACCAAAACTACTACTGTAATATAGAGAATTCATATATAAGAATATTATGACCGTCAGATCTTGTAATTAAAATGATTAAATAATCATTTTTAGTGATTACTACCGAATCAATATACTTTAGTGATTATTACTCGGCTTTGCATGCTTGTGTGCCTTTAGTGGACCTAGAAAACCAAATAGTGGCCCACACAATCTAATAGAGGAAATTGACAAAGAACTACCTGTTCTTCAACTCGCTCTCCACTCAACAGATCTTTGGTTCATGCCCGCCTATATAAAAATTTGATCCTGCTTACCACAAATGAATGTGATTACTGCGTAAGCTAGTCATCAACGATTTGAAGCGTTAACTTATAAAGAACGGTTATAGAAACAATAAACACAAAATTTTATTAAACCTTTTTGGTCTCTAGATGGACTCATGTGATTTGTAACAAATATAAACAAACAAAAATTTCATTATAATTCATACCAGATATAGCAGAACTGATTATGTAAGAGTAAATTAAGGGCTTGTGTCTGGGGTTGCATTTACCAAACTGATTATTCTTTTGCAAAATGGCTATTTGAAAAGACTTATCAAAGCCGAGTTTGTCTTTATAGAAACACATATAAATATATAATCACTTCTTTTAATTGGTTGCAAAATTTTCTATTTTTATGCCGTTTGCAAACCCAGTAATCAACTAATCTACTCCAAAACACAATCCCAAATACCCTTAGAATTTACTAACTAAAGATAATTATTACAAACTCAATCACATGAGCAAGTTGAAACATTATGTTCACAACCCATTTTCATACAACTACTCATCGAATCCTATCAGTTACTACGAATCACTTTAAAAAGGCACGTCTAGTGGTTATTAAAATTAATAGTTTGATTAGATGCAAGCACTAATTTTAGTACTCACTGTCATTTTACATCACACTGTAATGTTCGAAGTGAAGATCATAAAGGTAGCAAATGTCTTATTATTTTGGCATGTCTTCTGTATCCGACAAACTCTTTACGTGTAAAATCCAGCCAAATTTGTCCTTTTATCAGCAAATGCAATTCAATATATTTGATACTACCTTGACATAGCCATGTTTCAACTTGATATCAATTTATGTATCGAAAAAATCTCCATTTTTGTGGCATATGTATAACGGGTCAATTTGGGTTATAGTTTATCTATAATTACTTGAATGTATAAAACAAAAAATATAGCTTCAAAGGAAATAGGACGAAGGCGCCAAAACTGATAAAACTAAATAAATTTAGTTATTAGTAAACGTTAAAACTATAGTTTTTAGTCAATTTTGTCACTGTCATCAAGATTCCTAATGTGAATATTAAAAGTCAAAACATTAACTGAAAGATTAAAAATAGAAAAACCATACCTTGGATCGATAGTTTTCCGATTCTTAACAATAGTTATGAATAATTCGAGTGTAATATACGATTTTGGTTCTTCAACATTGTTTAGATTAGGGTCTTCAATAGGGTTATAGATTTTAGCTTTAGGGTACTTTTGGGGAAGAATGAGAAGAGAAGGGTGATGTTGTTAAAGTTTAGGAATACGGTTTGGTCTAGAAAAAGGTAGGATTTGTGCTGTTTACCTTTTTAGTCCTTGAAGTTTATAATATCAAATCCGTTTTTTAAAAGTTCTTTTTATCAAGTTTTTGACACATATGTTTTTTTGTGGTTTTTTTTTCTTCTACACGTTTTTTTACACTTTTGATCAAAATCGATTCAATTTTGACTTTTTATTAACCAATAAGATCTCACGATTTTGCTTACGTGTCAAAATCAAGCTCTCCTATTGGCCCAATTTTTTTTTCAATGAGAAGGGTTTCACAAAAACACTCCGAAATGTAATTCTTTTATTATATAAAAGATATATATATATATATATATATATTGAGACTAAGTGTTATGCTTTTTACTTTTCAAATAAATAAATAAGTACTCTACAAAAGTTTCAAATATGTCCCTAGGTTTTATATACTCCTTATTGAAAAGGAAATTTTCACTTTAAATATGATGTTGTCATTCTTCTTATTATACTATTGTTACTGTTGTTATTATTCTTAATATATCTAATTAATCATAATCCTTAAAATTTATGCAACTAATTATAAATACCAAATGTCTTTACAAGTTAGTGTGATATGCAAATAAACACACGCAATTATATATATAAAAACGATTCATGTAAATTATTACTAACTAAAATATTTACATATCTTTATAACAAGTTAATAAGAACGATCCTTACATGGGTTATTGAGACGACTCATCATAAGTATATATTATTTGCATTTTTCAAGTCTTAAATAAGTAATATTTTGAATATATATAAATAAAACGGCTATTATTTATTATAACTTTTAGTAAAAAATATAACATATAAAAAACTATGCATGATATTTAGACTAAATTTGATTTATCTTTAAACTCCATACATGCACGATAACTATAACTAATAACATTAACGGGTGCGAATACTTATCGCATTTCACTTCAGGTTTCATAAAGATTTTATAAAAGGTTAAGTCTAATTCGGTCATAGTTATTTGGTTATTTTGCTAAAATTACGGATATTTATACAATTTATATGTCATGATAGACATACACTTCTTTCATTTTATCATAAATGTCCATATTTTTATTTTAGTTTGTGATTTAAGATCATTTGAGGACAAAAGATTCTTTACATATCAAGGGATCAATCTCCACCCTCCATTTTTATTTGATCTAATGGATGAGATTAATCCCAACAATTTAAAAAACCCACTTTCATCATTTTTTTTCAAATATTAATATCTTTCAAACCGTTAATCGTTAAGCGAAAAAATATATATCATTGCGAC
Source organism: Chrysanthemum makinoi (assembly GCA_910596185.1). Lineage (NCBI taxonomy): Eukaryota > Viridiplantae > Streptophyta > Magnoliopsida > Asterales > Asteraceae > Chrysanthemum > Chrysanthemum makinoi. The sequence goes on along the minus strand of OU343217.1, from coordinate 1,187,919 downwards.
GAGCATTTAATTATCTTTCTATAGATAGGCACTTTGATATATTTTCGACAATTTTTTTTCAGTATTTTTCACGTTTTTTTTTTAAGTTTTTTCGTTTTTTTACGTTACTGAAATTTGCATTAAAAAATCATATATGATAAAACACTAATTTGGATATCACATGTGATATTAGTGTAATATCATATATGATATTTAATATCACATGTGATCTTAGTGTAATATCACATATGATATTACATATCATATATGATTTAACACTAATATCACATATGATATTCAACTTAGTGTTTTATCATATATGATTTTTTTCATGCAAATTTCAGTAACGTAAAAAAACGAAAAAACGTGAAAAAAACGAATTTTTTTCTTTTTTTCGAAAGTATATCAAAGTGCCCGTCTAGAGAAAGATAATTAAATGCTCGTCGCGACGGTGTAAATATTTTCGCTTAACGATTAACGGTTTAAGAGATATTTAAATTATAAAAAATATGTGAAATAATAAAATACTTTTAATCTCAGCCATTGATTTTTTTTTAAATTGATGATGGAGATGAGTCCCTTAGTATGTGAGAAAAGTTTGGTATGTAAAATAACTCTACTCTTAGTTTGTTAAAAAATAATTGTTCTCTTAATATATTGTAGTTGAAGAATGTAGTTAATTAATGAATATATTTTTGTTTTTTGCAATTTTAAAACAGATACTTATCATGAGAAAGTTCAAAGTACGTGTACCATTCACTTTGTACTCGGTTTCTTTGTACGTTGAAAATAAAAAGGTGTTAAAGCGCAAACGTGATGTAATGATGTTGATGGTGTCTCATAAGTCTGAATAAGAACGAATTTTTTGGTCCATCTGGCTGTTGTCTATATCTAGTAAATTACGATAATGCATATATACCAAATGATTTAATAATGTTTTATAATAAAATCTAGGGTTAATAACCTATTAAAACATCATACTTGTCACAAAAATCAGTTCGACGTAGCAAATAAAAAAAATACCTCTTTTGGCTATTTGACCCGACTATTTTGTCCTTTATAGGCATTATTTACCTTCCCTAGCCGGGTTATGCCACATGCCCGGTTTCTTTGCCACATATGTTTTCCACATCATACTTTAAAATGTTTTTTGTGCTTTTCTCTTTCCACGCAGGACAAAACCAAATACATAAACCTCACTTTATTTACTTCTTCCCCAAACCCAAACGTTCTTCCCCAAACCCAAACCATAAGAACCCTAAAAATGGCGCGTGTCAATTGACCTTAAATTAGTAACTCAAAGTTGTATTCCTTTTCATTTTACCTTAAATTACTTACATAAATGGCGGCCTCGGCCTCGTCCTCCCGTTATAATCAAAGGAGATATTCCAAAGAAGGAATTGCTCATATGACGCATTGTATTTGTAAGTTCCCAATCTATGAGCAGGTTTCATGGACTCCTGAGAATCCTGGAAGAAGATTCAAAGCGTGTCTCACCCGTGTAAGTTCTAATACATAAATCCATTTTGTTGAGTATTGTATAATGAGTGTATATTTACAAGTCTTTATGTATTTGTAAAGAATAAAGACAAGAAATGTGAGGTATATGGATTCCTTGATGATGAGTTGCCGTCGTAGTACTACAAAGACCTCATGTTCAATCTTCATATGGACAACAAGAAGCTTGAGTGCAACCTTGACGCTTTAACACAGCAAGATGATTCTGAAAAGGTGCTTTCAAACAAGCATCAAGATGAGTTTCCAATGGAAGTAATTTACCAAGAATTGAAGGAACTAAAGTTGAAGGGCAAAGTGTACGACATGTATTTGGTTGGTTGTGTTTGTTTCATGGTTGTTGTTTTCATCTTCGTTGCTGTTATTGTTCTTGTGTTCGTTAGGAATTAGCATCGACGTTGTGGTTCTGCACGTTGTTGTCAAATATTGGCTTATTGTAATTTTCTCTAGGACATGGTGAACAAATGTTAACTGTTTTTGTATGACTTACATTGGCCATATGCTATTAGTTAATGCTTGTTTCTTTGTTCATGTTAAATGTATTTCGACATGATGCTTGCTTCTTTGTTAATGAGAGACATTGGGCATATTTTATTACTTAATGTTATCTGTTTGTGGACATGATGCTTGTATATTTGTTACTGATATGTCAATGGTGTCCAGTTTCTGCACCAAATGGTTATTTGACAACATTTACTTACCAAATGGTTAATTAATGTCTCATCACCTTCATGTGCATCTACTTACCAGTGCAATCAACTAACTTTATTCAAACAATTTATATAACCTATGCAAGAAAGTGCATAAATGGTGTTCTTTCATAACATAACATAATGTATCTGCAACAGCAGCATACATTGTTACAACCAGAACACTGGCATGCAAAGTTCTTTACAATGCCCTTCAAGACACAAAATAGGGCTACGTAGTGGCATCAACAGCAGCACTACATCAACTATCTTACACAATTTTATAGTGGCAATAAGTGCAACACTATATCAGTTTCAGTTGGTAATAAAAGTAGGCCCTTCAGTGAACAAAATAGGGCTAGCTAATTATACATACACATTCATTTTTTGTAGGATTTAGAAGGTTCTACTCTAGGACTATTTCATTGTCCAGACTTGAACCCGATCCTTTAGCTGGTGCAGCTAATTTTTTACCCATGATTCTTTGACTTGGCGACCTTGGTGGTAGCATTGCAGCTTTTCCTTTTTGTCGTGGTGGTTCTTCCATTATGTTAGCCTCAGCAGATCTTGTTTGTCTTCCAACAACCTTAGTGGTTGGTCCACCCTCCGAGCAAGCTCCTTTAGCAGCAGTTGATCCTCTTCGACCCCTTGATCCTCCTGTCATTCTTCTTGTTTCCACTATCTCAGATTGTGCTATTCTCCTAGCTCTTGTCAACACAGGTCTGGGCATTATAGTTGGTCCTCCAACTTGAGATTCTTGTGTACCTATGAATATATACACATAAAGTGTAATTAAGTCAGTCACAAGCAAATTACTCTAAAGACGGTTACTTTTTTTTCAAATCAACACTACTAACTAAATAAACCCATTACAAAGAAATGTGAGGTCAAATGTACCTGGTATGTTTGCTTGATTACTAGCTGTTTCAGTTCTGCCCGGGATACCCGAGTTCATATTTTGTTGATCCTCAATAGTATCAGAACTTGCAGTATCGACAGCCAACCAAGTTCCCATTCTTGCAACTCTCTACGTTGGAATTAGTCTTCCACTCCTGGTTTTCCCTCCTCTCATCTTCAAGTGACCCCTATTTGAACTTCCTCCTCTTTTGTTTCTTTGTTTTCCTAAGTAAAACAGCCGACCATCTCCTAAACCCCCTCTAATGTTTGTAGCTCCCATTTCATACTCATTCATGTCATTGTTAACAAACCTTGGAATGTCATGGTCATTTTACTAACTCTGGTTCAACATTCTTTTCCTTAAATGGCCTACCAGGTTTCCCTTTTTCCTTAGTAACTGGTGGTTTTGGTGGATTTGAGCATCCCTTTCTATTATGACCTGTTTCACCATAGTTCTGACAGGTCATAACGATTCCTGCTCGAGTAATCTTAGTTGTTGATTTTTTTTTCACGGGAAGCCTGAACCCTCTTTCTCTTAGGCCTACCAGGCATAGTCTTAGGAATGGGGCCTAAAATCCTTGAAAGATTACTAACATCGGGCCAAAAGTCTATGCCACCAACTGGTTTCATATACTGACTATAGGTAGACATGTATCTTTCCTTCCTAAAACAATCAGGTACATACTCCTCTACCATTCTACGTAGTTTAAATATACATGCTATAGCGTGGCAGCAGGGCAAACTTGATAGCTGACACATTCTGCAAGAGCATGTTCGATTTGGCTCATCAACCTTGCAGGCTTCATATCCTTTCCTCACTTCAAAGATGTTACCTCCACAAGAGACTACATGCCAAAACCTGTCAACATTACAACAGTTACAAAATGTTATTGACGGCAAGTATAGTCTCAATGTTGGGCCGAATATCAGCATTCCATTATAGGTATTATTAAAGATTTATTTTACCTTTGTTGATCTTTTGAGTGTTCAAGTATAGTCTGAATGTTGGGGCAAATATCACCATTCCATTTATCCATTAGCAGCCGCATAGTATGCATCCTCTCCATAACAATTACTCTCATGGACTCCAACATAGTTATAATCGGTTTATGTCTTATGCTTACCAAAACAGCATTGAAGCACTCGCTAAAACCATTCTCCACAGCCTCATAGCATACACCTTCTTTGAAAAAAGCCCTTGACCATGTCTTCAGATCTTTTTTCAACAAGTAATCATGGGCTCTTGGATTAGCTCTTTTGATCTTATCCACCACCTTGTTGTGTAAAGCTGGGTACGAAGCTTTTGACGCTGCCCAAAATAGTTGTCGATACTCAACACCAGGAAACTGTTTTCGAAACCCTTCGTAAATATGGCGGGCACATTGTCGATGCTCTGCAAGTGGCATGACCTCCTTCACCATCAGCGTTAACCCTTGTCCTAGTGGAATATCCAAGTCGTCACCCAACAGTTGTAAAAACCAGCTCCAGTTGTCTTTATTTTCTGTAGTTGTCTTTATTTTCTACCGTTACCACAACCCAAGCAACGGGGAATATGTGGTTATTACCGTCCCTACCCACCGCAGTTAGTATCTCCCCTATGTTTGGTTTCTTTAAAAAACAACCATCTAATGCCAAAATCCTTCTACATCCTATTTTCCACCCTTCTTTCAACCCACTAAAACACATAAAACCTCGCCAAAGTATGTCTTTTCATCGAGTTTCATTGTCACTCCTACCTTAACCGTACTACCTACATTTGAGTCCACCAAAGCCTTAGCATATGATCGTAGTAAACCATAATGGTCCTGGATAGTTGTGTCCCTCTCATTAAGAGCATATGTCCTAGCATTACGACACTGGGTACGGCTAACGTGGCACTTATATTTTCTTAGGACCAGTTCTTGTAAGTTAGTGATTGTAATATTTGGATTCATCCTAATCTTATCTCCGAACTGCCTACCTATCCACTTAAAGTTAACCAACCTACCGTAATAGAAACTACGAACGCAAGTGTGATTATCTACCAAAGATATAACCTGAAATGTCTTCTCCGATTTGAGCATCTTTCCATAACACCTCCACGGGCAATCACAATTCGGCCTTCTCTGAAGGGTACTTGTTGTACTAAGTCGCTTTCCTACCGAAGGATCCCCTTAGAGTCTCCTTTCGTTGTTCACATTTTGCTATAACCTTTGTCTTCGGTGCTCTCTCGAACCAAAGTGAGAAACCATTAGCAACTGCATAGTATGTTAGGCACTCCTTGAAACTGTCAGCATCTGGAAATTGTTGCCCAAGCTGGAAACATAAAATGTAATTAGTAAAGCAACATAAACATACTGAACTTGTAGTGTTTGATAAACGTAAAGCTGATAAGTTATATTGAAATGGGTTACACTTGGTTTTTTCTGTCTCCAGTGTGTCTCGGAATTGTAAATTGGGTACTTGTCCTCCTTGCTAGACTTCTGTAGAGCAGCAAAAGGGTCTGTTATTCCAGCACCTTTGCCCTTAATGTCCTTCAACAAACGTGCCATATACTTTTCATGTTCACGAACCAACGGCCCTAAACCAGTTGGGCCATCTCCAAGCACATCATCTTGTTCTGTATGATCAGCATCATCGTCGTTTTCTTCTTCCACATCTTGGTCGTTCTGCTCGTCGGAAGAAATGTTATTAGAATTTTGGCGCATCTTTCGTAGCTGAATAACCTCGTCCTCTCCATTGCTCAAGTAATCGTACGACTTATCAGATTCCACCTCAGACTCGTAAGACTCATATGCAGAAGAATAATGTGCAGACTTACCCTTGTTTTTTGCACTTTCACCTTCTGAGTTAGTGTCATTGTATTCCTCAATGTCGGTGTCACCGTCAGAATCTGATGAAGCAGACCGATTCATGTTTTCTCTAATGACTATACCTTTGGTTGAACGGGTATTGGCACGGGTATTGGTAATGGTCATCTTTGCAATTTTTTTTTGCGTGTCATGACAGACTTACCCTTATCAAGTTTTTTCTGCCTTGCAAGCACGGCATCTGATAAGTTACCATCTGACTCAGCATCCATTTGCAACCCATCTGTATCATTACGCCAGGTATGTCAGTCTCCTAAGTATAGCCTCCTCCACATTCATGTCAGTGTGGCCAACCATTTGATTATCCTCAGCCCTGAGAAAAGTGTAACAACAGAAATCATTAGTAGGCATACAATATATAATAAAAACAGAACAATATTATAACAACGTGTATTGACCGATACCTATTAGTGTCCAAAGCCATATCAATCTCCTCAACAGTGACAGGCATACTAGTTTCCATATGCTTATCACAACCCTCATTCTCCAAAGCCATACCAGTTTCAACACCAACGTTTTCCACTACATTATCAACTACTACGTTGTACTCCCTATAGACCTCTTCTTCAGTTAGCATAGGATAATCATACGTAAAGTCGTCATCCGCATTCCAAACTCTAGTGAAGGTAACCTTACCGTCAAAATCCTTTCTAAGTGGTCTGTCTTTTACGGGAGGAGACCTTAAATAAGGTGACTGTGCTTCTTCCTCAGCCCATGCAACCAACTCCTCACAAGACATATTCCCAAAGATCTTTTTCAACTTATTATGTTTCTTTCTTTTTGACGTAACTTCGAAGTCGAACTATCTAGTCTTAGGTTTCCGTGGTAATAGGGTGCTAAGTTTTGTGGGGAATGAGCAACAAACAACTCGACTATCTGAAATTGTTTAGCTTGATCATATAAATACACTACATCTGCATCCCTTTCAATTATCTTTAAACCTCCACTGTCAATGTCTAAAGTAGGAATGCACATGTATAGAGCCCATATATTATTCTTAATCTTTGCAACTAAGATATCTAAGAGAGGGCTACACTTAATCCTATCTTTTGATGAGGCCTCCATTATAATCTCCTTACCATAATCATACCTTAAAGGGTCAAACATAAATACACCATTATAATGTATTTTGAAGACCACATCAAGTGGTACTTCCATGAAACCTGTATAAGTTGAAAAATATTTTCAAATACCTTAATTGGAAAAAGCCCTAAATAAGAAATACTTTTTTATTAAAACCTAGCACAAATCGGGTAATAAAACATTAAATATGAAGAGGGAATATACCTTTTGTCTACCCAATTTGGGGAAGGAGACAAGCTATTGAATAATGTTTGTGAATTAGAGTTTCGGCAGTGTTTTGGGGATCTTGGATAAAATGAAAGTGTGAATGCTTATAATGGATAAGGAAATCTGCTTTTGAGGTACTTGTAATCTTGATATCTGTACTTGTTTAATGTAAACCTCGTACCTCATCGTACGGCTTCTTCCACATGTGCAAGAACGAGGATATCGTGTGTAGTTCGTATGGGTATGTACGAGGTTTCCAGCGTGGGTGATGACTTGGATACAAGGAAGATAAACATAACCGGGTACCGGCTGTGAAAGTGGTATAATGCCTATAAAGGACAAAATAGTCGGGTCAAATAGCCAAAAGGGGTATTTTTTTTATTTGCTACGTCGAACTGATTTTTGTGACAAATATAATGCTTTAATAGGTTATTAACCCTAAAATCTAATAAAAAGATAGTCATAAATTGTCAATATAACACCACTATTAGTAAAACTTATTCATTTATAATGTTACTACGTTCGCTCACATAAAAATTACTACATTCACCATTTTCAGTAACCTATTTTGGTAGTGCATGTGTGCACTTAAGGTGACTTAGTGATAAAAAAAACTAATTATTGAGAGGGTATTAAATTCAATTCTTGCTGGATGATAACATTTTTAAGTGGTCAGGTACGGTCAACTTTTCATAAAAAGTGTTTTATCCGGTTGAGCTTATGTGATGATGCGTCAAATCTCGTAATTGGTAGGCTAAAAAATCGAAAACAATGATTACCATAAAGAAAAGATGAAAATGCTCAATATGTCAAAAGTCCACCAATGTAGTGTCCCGTTGATATTTGTATGTGCCAATGAGGCAAGTAGGCAACTCGTTCTGTACAAAATCCCTATGGCTGGTTCGTAATCATTATTTGTACAAAGTAACAGATACCCCAACGATGCGGCAACAACGACAGCTTATATACGACATTCTACTTGAATATATGCAACATGTATAACCTTTTAAATTTTATAATGATTTGTCGGTCCTGAACAAAATAAATATCAGAATAACTATAGTCCAAATGCAATTTCATACAATGTTAACTCTATGTAAAAAGTTTGCTAAATGTTAAAGGTTAGCGGCACAACTTGTTACGTTGCGTGTTTTTCTATGTAAATCCAAATTAAAATAAATCTGTATAAAACTTTTAAATCATTTCAGTAAGAACAATAACAATATCAAGCGAAATATTTTAATTGTTAACATTGTTACTATATTAGCTTATTTTGTTGAGGTTTAGGTATTTTCTTTTTAAAAGGTTGCAGTTTATTAAATTTTCTTTATATATTATTGGACCATTGCGCAAGCAAAATAGCGAAATTGATTCGTAGAATTTAATTCTATAAAAAATGTGTGATTGGAGGAGAGCTTTTGAGAACTTACATAAATTTCGAGCTTTTAAATTAGCTAGCTTATAAAATAAGCTTTGTTTAATAACAAAAATCTAATATCTTTTCAAATCGACAAGCTCTTATATCACAACATAAAAACCTTTAGCGAGTATTTAGCGACTACCGGTTACTTTTTTAGCGACTACCTCATTGACTTTGACCTTTTTGAAGGTGGAATTTTATTGACACAGCTATAGTGACAATCATTTGCGACGACAAGTAGTCACTAAAGATATTTGACTTTGTCAAACAAACCTTAGCGACCACTTGTAGCGACTACATGTGGTAGCTAAAGATATTTGACTTTGTTACCAACCCTTTAGCGACACTTATAGCGACACTTGTAACGACTACTTGTGGTAGCTAAAGGTATTTAACTTTGCGGACATAACCGCAACCACTTGTAGCGATTACTTGCTTAAAAAAAAAAAATGTAGAGACTACTAATTCTTTTGATTTCCGCCCCGCTTTTTCCCAACTATCTAATTATGTTACGAACTGAACAAACTTGGTTGACGCGCCAAAGGTGCTTAGTCAAAAAGAGACGGTTACGTTTAACGACTACGTCTCGCTAAAGGTAGCTGCAGCTTCAAAAAATTGCTTTTATTTCAAAAGCCTCTTAGAGTAGTTTTGAAATGAGTAATTACAATTATATATTTTGAATAATATTTCTGATTTTGTTTCGATATTTTTTTGTCAATTTAGATTCATAAGCTAAATATGAAAAACTCCAGCTCTAAATAAAAACTACAGCTCCTGTAAGGTTCAACTCCAGCCGACCACCCCAAGTGGCCAAGTGTATAAAATATTTATGTAAATATCATGGATGTCGTTCATTTGAACCATATGGACCGTCCATGTACGTGATTTAGCCTTTGTATAAATGTAGATCTAGTACCATACAGCTAAGCCACACTAGCACAAGCACAAATTTTACTTTTCCATAAACAACATTTCGAACAACCGGTAGTTTAATATGGTAGTACCATTGAAAATGTTCGCGTCGTCACCAAAGTATCGATCAGGTGGCCATAGCTACAAAAAAACATGCAAGCAGGGTTGGCGTGCTCTCGAAGGTTTTGTTGTTTGCATCTGTTCTAGTTAGTATCATTGGTATGGTGGCTTCTAAAGAAGCAAATCTGGTCGCTAAACGGGGCATCACAACACCTACAAGTGAAATGCCTGATCTCGGGTTAATTTTAGTGTAACTACCAATAGTATACCCGTGTTTAATTTAGTGAATACACTTTTTAATCCTATTTTTAGTGTTTATATAAATATTTGGAACACGAGTTTTTAATCCTATTTTCATTGTTTTAGTGGCATCGTCATCGGCGCGGGCTTAGTTTTGATGTTGGTGAAAAAAACTCTTGCGGATATTGGAAGCGGTAAGCCCTCCAACATTACTAATTTATTAAATCAGATTGTTTCCTGTAGGCTTATGCTTGGTATGTTTACCATGCTCGAATTCTGTGAATGCATGCTCGAATTATGCTCTACAAACGTAGTTTTTAAAAGAATTAGTTTTGCAATTCAAAAAGGGCTAGTGGCGCAGCTTGTTGCTTTTACCTTGCACCTCTATGTAAATCGAAAGATTACCATGTTTATAAAGTTCTTCAGTAGAGTAAATATTATTCTGTTCATGACATAGTAGAACTATTGATTATAGTAACATTGATGGTATATGTTAATGGCAGATTTATATATATATTTTTAGCGGTATTCTCCTTGGCAATTTTGTGTGCCGTTTTCACTGGCGTGGTAATTGCTTTTGCGCTGAATAACGCTGGAGAAAATTCCAAAATACTGAAGTTTGGTTTTGGGATACTTGATGCGGGAGGTAACACTGCATACGGTAAGCTGTAAAACCAATTTTTTTGTCTGCAAACTAAACCTTTTCCGGGAACTAATAGATTTTTTTCTGGTGCAGCAGTTGTAGGGTATTTTGGCTTCAGCAACAACAATGACAATGAGAAGATCAAGTAGCACATGATTCTTAATGTTCTCACATGATTCTTAATGTTTCTGCTACTTGTTGGGCTCCTCGTTTACGTTCTTTCCTAGAAAACGCGAGGGGGTTAGTTTGGTTGATGCCATGAATATTTCCGATTTTCCGTATGTTAAAGTTTGATACTTCTTTCATGTATTTTGTTTTATGTATATGAACAACGTTTGCATTGCCACTTTTGCGCTTTGTGAAGTTGATTAGAGTGCTAGACTGCTAGGTGCTAGAGGTGTTATCCATCCCGTTGTAGCTTTTACCCTGTAATATTTCTATAACACAAAACCTTATAAACATTCTCCTAATAACATTTCTATAACACACCACTTATAAACTTCATTTTACATTAAAAAATTAATAAATAGAAAGAATCACACACACAAACCTGCTTGTTATGGCCACAACGGTGCGTCTATAACCGGCCCAAACGCAACTCACGGTGCAATATGGCGCCGTTATGAGCACCGAAAATGCCCTATAACGGGCGGGTAAACCGCTTCACCTAGCACTCTTATTTTTAAAGATATTGTCCTTAGCAGGCTCAAGGTTCGTTAGGCCCGTGGATCAGATTCAAGCCCAGAAGTCACAATATCACTTTTGTCACCAGGCCCATGTAATAATAAATTTGGTTCTAATTATAAATTATAGGCCTTTTTATAACTAAGCTTACACTGACTGAAGTATGAGTGAAAAGGTCGAAAACTCATGAACAATTTTAAATTTTGCTTCAACTATATTGAGCTTCGATTTCATATCTGTGGCAAAAGGGTCCAAAATCTTATATACCTATTTATAATTTAAGACACTCGTTATGGTAAAATAATTTATAAAGTTCTAAGAGGTTTATACATAGTGGAAATATGTTCATAAATTCGAAAAGTTTAATAATTAATGATTTGACATAATATATCAAGTATATAAACCTTTAAAAACGCTTCATCATTTTGAATGCTCAGAGTGCAATATAAGAGTTATATACATAGTTATAAGGACCTCGTCCAACTGATGATGGCGGGGTGCAGGGATTTTTAAGCATATATCATCTGAGATGATAGTAGCCAGTGATTATAGTCTAAACATGATTCAGTTTATCTTTTAGAATTTCAAATTTTCAGTTTGTTTTATGATTTCAGATATTACCATCGTCATAAATGACAACCTTCAAACAGCTTATTTAGTACTCCATCCGTCCCAAAATAATTGTCCTCTTTTGACTTTTTAAAATCTTATTTTTTCAACTTTAATCTTAAATATTTCGTTTGTGTTATATAATAGTTGTCGTAAAATATATGAATTGATTGGTTTTAATATGTATTTTTCATTGATATAATTTTCATTAAATATTGTATAAAATAAACAAAAATATTAAAGATTATAGTTGATAAAGAATGACTTTAAAAAGTCAAAATAGGACAATAAATTTGAGACGGATGGAGTATTTTTTAAACTTCAACATACATATGTGAAACTAGGTGTTAAATGACTCAAACGAGGAGCTAATGCATCAAATAGTCTAAGCTCATGTAAAAAAACTAAGAATATGCACTTACAATACATGCTACAAAATTCACGTAACAAATCGAAAAACGTACCAGAGTTAAGAAAAACGATTGACAAAAAGGTATATTGTTTTGACTGGAGAGTGGAATTGGCTTTCACATAGCCCATTAATGTCGAATCTTTTTCCTAGACTAATTAACCGAGCTGGGTTCCAACTTACTTCCAAAGTAGAAGATATTGTTTTGACTTGAGAGTGGAATTGGCCAACTGATTGGGGTACCAAATTTCCAAACGCTATTGTTCTTGTAATTAATCCCTCATAAAGTTGATTCATTATGGTGGAGGGATTCGCATGGAGTGTATAATCAGTTTTCGGTGGGGATTTCATGGAATGATCTTTGTCCTAGAGAAGCTGAAGTAGTGTGGTCTAGCATGGTGTGGTTTTCTCATTGTATTCCTAAACACGCTTTCATTCTTTGGTTAATCTTTAAACGAAAGCTTAGGACGCAATATGTGCTTCGTCAATGGGATGCTAATGGTTCAAACACTTTGTTAGAGTGTCCGTTGTGTGAGTTGCAACCAAATTCTCATGAGCATCTCTTTTTCGAGTGTTTTTTCTCTTCTCAAGTGTGGTCGAGTGTGAAAGGGAAGGCTGGTCTCCAACAGGTCTCGGCTTCATGGGGTTCGATTGTTAATGGTATTCTTCATATACGTCTCTAAGAAGCGTTCCTTGCATTGTGTTGTTGTTGAACTTGTTTTGGCTGCTTCGTCTTATGTTCTTTGGCAAGAGCGGAATTTTAGGCTTTTCAAGCAAAAGAATGAACAAAAGAGCAAATGATCGAATCTATTCTTGCCACGGTCCGTCTCAAGCTTTTATCATTTCGTTTTAAGAAGTTAACTTGCGTGATTAGTACTTACCTCGTTCTCTTAGGTATGATAATGTAGAACGATAAGTTTTTGTTTTGAGCTAGGCGTTAGTTGGTTTGTATTGTTATTATTTTGAAACGTCTAGGTCATAGTTTTCATTAGAGAGATATGTCACTCTTTTGATTTTGTTCGGAACCACAAATGGTGCATGTGCCTGTATAGTTAATTTGGTGCCATACGCCTGATCTTGTTTTTGATATATACCATTTATCAGGGTAAAAACCTTTAAAAAATTAAAAATTAAAAAGGAAAAAAAAAAAAAAAAAAAAACTTTGAAACTTGCATAATAGGCCTAGAATCTTTTAAAGAGGTTCATAAGCGAAGCATAATAAAAAAAAACCATATCAATCATTTATTGAAATAAAAATTAAAGGTCTAAGATTTTAAATAAGTTTAAACTATTTTTTGATTTGTTTATTAATATTTATTTTTTTGAAAATGTTAGTTGTGTTTTATAATATGAAACACTTTATTAATAGGTTTATTTATAGTGAAAATAGGTCTATAATACGAAAATTTAATGGACAAGACGACTTTCTCCATTATACGACCTAGTAAAAATCTTTTCTTCATCGACATAAAGCTATTTTCTTTTAATTGGATTTATAGTAAAAGCAATTACCAAAATCTACTATTACCAAACCCAATAACCGTAATCGACACTATTTTTTTACATTACCAAAATCGACATGGCAAGCAAATACATTTGCTTGCCACCACCATTTGCTCACTACTTATAAAATTTGCTCGCCACTTTGAAAAAGGACATGGCAAGCAAATGTTTGCCAGTGTATTATGTTTGCTTGCTACTTTTAAAATGTAAGGTTTGACACTCACTAAACCATGTATGTAGCTACTTTTTTTAGGTGCAAAAGGGTGAAAATATTATTAATACCAAAACACAAATTACAACAAGATTCAACATTGGAATGGACATTCCCCTCCACGATACAAAACAATCAAGTCGATACTAGACTTGTCCAATATAAGACAATACAAACACATTTCTCTGATATGCTCTGTCCAATATCAGATACATCACGCTTTTTGATAGTAGCTTTGACTAACAATCTGCACAGCTCCACCGATCACTTAGAAACAATAGAATACATTCAAGAATTCACCCTTTTTAGCTGATCCATCAAGACCATAGCCCACAATTACATTTTAAAACCCCCCGAACTTGATCATTCAACCAACATCCACAATAACCAAGAGGTTAAGTTGGAAAGGCATCATTGTATGGGCTATAGCCACCCATACCTTTATAATCGATGGCTATACCAGACATCCTACATTTTCATCTTGAGAAATGGCTTCACATACCTGGGAACACACTCCTTGAGGGAATACCATCTTAGCCTTCATTAGCTGTGTATAGCATAGAACAAGTTGGTTTATCTTTCACTCCTCATTATTCCATGCTTCATATACTGCCCATCAAAACTTATTTTACCCTTTACATATGACAACCTCCTTTATGGAACAAAAATAGCTCATTAATGAAACACAACCACTTATATTTCAGCACCTAACAAAGGCCAACTGAAATACTTAAAATGAATATTTAGAAAACAAGCTAAAATTGTCCAAGATACAAGGCCTTCATCGGTAGTGAGTTTTAAGCACTGTGAATTCTGCCATGATACAAAGACTCAACAATGATTAATAAACCATATTTATTGCAGACTTTCTTGAACCTCAATGTCTACAATTAAAGGAATCACACATCAATAGCAGTGCAGACCCATATAAAGATATCTCATCCAATAAAACAATACCAATCTGAATCACTAGGCACTTGAAAATTCAAACCATACTTAATACAACAGGAAACTACCTTATGCGCATAGTCAACTTAAATCCAAGATACCGTCTAATATCCACATACCACAATCGTAGATTCTAAGTCTCTTGCTTCAGATTGTCTTTTGCATTTCACCATCCACTTAGCTTCCATATTTCTAACATTATTACTATCCTTTACAGTTATACCAAGCAGCTTGCATTTCACAGTTTCTACAATCTTTTTGTAAATCTCTTGACTACTCTGCTGAACATCTTTAAAAACTCTCTCATTTCTCTCTTGCCAGATAAAGTACACACTAGCTGCAAATACCAACCCCCTTATAACCCATCCAATATTCTTTTGAATACATCCATCAGATAAACCTTTAACAATATGAATCCAGTTGGACTCCTCACTATTAATTTCAACAATACCTTTTACTTTTCTCCGCACATCAGCAGAATAAGAGCATTTAAACAATAAGTGTTGAAGATCTTCAGTATCACTAAGACATAAAGGACATCTACTTACATTGTACATACCCCAAATTTTAAGCTTGTCATGAGTACTTACTCTGTCCTGAATAGCCAACCACGGGATAAAAGAATGATTGGGAATACACTGTGGGTACCATACCAATTTCCACCAATGTACCTTTTGGACAGATGTGCACAGATCACTTGTGGTTACTTTAACTGAAAAATCAACTTCTTTTCCACTATTAGTTACCCATAGCACTAGTTTTTGGTTCTTCAATTGACGAGAGGCAAATTTTCATACCATTCAATATGCCACCTCCATTTACCATTATCAAGCATGTCACCAACCATTAAATTCATTGATAATCTAATATGAGAAATATACTGCATTAAAGCACCCATAGTACTCCACGTGTCATACCACATGAAAGTACTAAAACCATTCTTAATTTTGCATTTAACGTTATCTCTAACTTTATCTCTAACCATGAGCATATTTTTCCACCCCCAGTTATTCCCATTATCAGCACATTTGTAGCTACTTTTAAAATGTAAAGTTTGACTCTTACTAAACCGTGCATGTATTAAATGAATGATACAAATTGGCACTTGGGAAGGGAGAGAGAAAATGGGGATGGAGAGCAAATAGTTTGCTTGCCACATATCACGAATTGGGAAACAAATAGGAGGGAGTGCAAGAGTTTTGCCTGCAACCTCCACACATATCACAGATTAGACGAGCAAATAAGAGGGAGAGAAAAGAGTTTTGCTCTCTATGTCGTATTTTGTAACCCAAAAATCAAGGGTCGCGATTCGTAAAACCCTTTTCAAAATTTCTATTCTCGAAATTTCCTCTTTTTAGTAGATGCAGGCAATCGTCGTAAATTGTATAGAGTGATTTAACCAAACTTACCCCTTTTTTTGACAATTCTAGCTTCTTGCTAATTTTTTATCTAATCATTATCGAGAAAAAAAATTTATAATATAAAAAAGTTTATAACTCGGTGGCGTATTAATTGTATAAACTTTTCATTATGCCCCGGGTAGGCAACATAAATGTGTATTGAAAGTCACGATATGTTTCGATTGTCAAAGTTCCAGTTTATAGTATAATAATCTATTTCTTATTTGTACACATGAATCATATCTTTTTTAGCTATACGCATTAAAGGCTGGTTCAAAGAGTTGTCATGTTGAGATAAAATTGAATGCACATTGTTTCTTTAATACGAAAGTTTTTTTTGCAAGTTGGCAAAAATTAGTCTATCATGTTTAGGTCCCATATTCTAGCTCGAAGTTCCGTGGTCACATCTAGACCATATATCAAGTACATATATTAAATGACAACAAATTATTAATATACTGTATACATTTATGGGCTTACTAACATGCACTGTGTAGGGGTGTTTATCGGTTCGGTTATCGGTTTGTTCGGTTCGGTTTGTTCGGTTAATTTTTTTTTCTGGGTGTAACCGAAAACCGAACCGAACCGAATTCAAATTTAACTAAACCGAACCGAAAAACAAAAACCGAATCCCTAATAACCGAAAACCGAACCGAATAACCCGAATTACCTAAATTTAATAATTTATTCATTTATTTATATATATTTTTTGAAAAAAAAATAATTTTCAAGCTTAAAAATATTATATATATATTACAAAAGAGTTTTAATATATTTTTTTTAATATAAATATATAAAAAAATATATATATTTATTTGATTTCGGTTTTCGGTTCGGATTGCTAAAACCATAACCGAACCGAAAACCAAACTTTTATTTCGGTTCGGTTCGGTTTTGGCAATTTCGGTTCGTTTACGAGTTCGGTTCGGTTATTTTCGGTTCGGTTCGGTTTCGATTTTCGGTTTATTCGGATATTACCCAACCCATGAACACCCCTAGCACTGTGTGAATAATAAAATGCACCATAAATTTGAAGTTAAATACTTAAAAGAGAGAAATGTTTAAAATAGCTTGGCAAGCTTAGTGGTCATGTTGAGGTTTTTAAGTGTCATTATAACATCCAATCCATTAATACTACTTACCGATGAATAACGTATGAACCCTTTGTTGGAATTATATAACATGACAATCATATATAAAACACATAAAACATCAAAGAAACATGCGGAAGCATATAGGAACGAATAATGAATAATTAACTAACATAAACATAAACTATTCGTACCTTTTTTATTCAAGCCGAACAAGAATCAATTCCACAAAACTAGCAATTGAGATGAACCCTAATTAGGGTTTATAGGATTATAAGAATTACCCGTTACCGTTTTGTAATTCAATCCAAGATACAATAAATAGTGTGATTGTAACACGTTATTTTACACACGTACTATTAACGAATTAGAGTAAATGCTAGTTTAATTAACACAAAACAACTTGTTTATAGAAAACAAAAGTAATCGACCCAAACACTTGTTTGGTCGATTAGTTATGACTAAAGAACAAGAGAAACACTTTAGGTTTAGGTTATGTGTACAAGATTACCCAACAATAAACCTAAAGCCTTGTATTTATAAGAGGGAAAACTTGGAGGACAAGTTGGAGTGGGAATGGGTTACCCGAAAGCCCATCCGATCGTTTACTAACCCACAAGGGGTTTCCGGATCCTTCTTGAAATCTAATTTCCACTCTAGTCCTTTTCCTTTAACATATAACGATCGTTAGTCCATTACATTTAATTAATTAACGTTCATTAGTCATTTGTGTAATTAATAACTAAATATAACATTTTATATTTAATTATTAAACTTAAATTCTCATACGTAAAGTGTGCAATCTCGTGGTCTCAAGTTCAATCCTAACACACATCTATTAATATTTTGTCCATTAAACCAACAGCTCCCACTTGGACATATCTTAATAGTGTGATCACATCGGTTAGCGTCTAGCAACACTTTGATGCCTCTAGTATAACTCGAGTAAGGTCTCCTGGAAAAACCTTTTAATGATTCATCATTATTATTATCCTTTTGTTTCTAATACCATGTTAAATAAAGATATGGATTTAAGTCATTCTTTATTCAACCATTCTGTTTCTCGTTATTAGTGATTGAGCAAGATTACCAAATCTTTTGAACATATTCAGGGGAGATCTTGGGCATGGCCATGCAAACATCTTGTCACCCTACGAGGGCCCCAAAGATATTAAACTCCAAAATAAATTTGAAGGAACAAATTCTATCTTGACTACAAGAATAACCCATGAACTTTGCAACACTTCAGGAAACAACCCTTTTGACTACCGCCATTACGTTATAGTGTTAAGTTGTTCCACGTAAATGCACTACATTAATGACAATTATCTGGTATCTCAAGTTTGAGGATAATTATTCATGATTTACTTAATAACAATATCCATAAAGTAAATTCATGTAGTTGGGATAAGTCCTATATTCAATTCATTGAATATCATCTGAAATTGGTATGCTTTCTCATCAATATACTTCTAAGTATATTCTACCAAATCACCCAGATTTGTCTTAATTTAACGATACTCCCATATCATTAATTGACAACGGACGCTTTAGAATAAATAAATTTATTCACGAATTAAACATGCAAATATATGATACAATATATTATAAAATCAAACATACCAAGTATTTGATTTATTATAACAATTGTTTAACATCCCTTATCCAAATACTAAATAGATCAATGCATGAAAATTCCAGTTGATGAATTATGCCTCAAGTAATGACAATCATACTTGTTGACAAGGTATAAATCAACAAACTTGATCTATCGTAATTTTGAGAATACTTATTTTAAGAATTCAATTAGTAAAGTCTTTGTATGTGTGCATTCACCAATCCACATAATAATTCATAAAGTATGTGTCATCCTCTATCACCAATTTATGACAATTTAAACTTTGAAACATTTTAAAGTTTAAAGTATTCTTATTCTTTTAATGTATAATGCAACTGCACATATTCAGGGGAGATCTTGGGCATGGCCATGCAAACATCTTGTCAGCCCTACGAGGGCCCCAGCAGTATTAAACTCCAAAATAAATTTGAAGGAACAAATTCTATCTTGACTACAAGAATAACCCATGAACTTTGCAACACTTCAGGAAACAACCCTTTTGACTACCAGTTACGTATAGCGTTAAGTTGTTCCACAGAAGTGCATCTCAATTACCAGTCACATGGCCATTAACAAGGATGAAATCCTACCATGACTAGTTTTGAGTGTCATCTCAATTAAACCAGCATCATTGTATACAAACAACATTATGCTCATTAAAACTCCGTAAACTTTAATATCTTATTGTGTAATGTTTGATGTCTTCAAACTTTCAAGTTTGTAGCTGATGACAATTTGCACAACAATTGACATATTGTTCATCCATAGAATTTAGGAGCAATTCCAGGCTGAGGATGTAATTATATTAGAATATTCATTACACAAGTTATCTAATAACTTTTAGTTAGATATCAATGTTGTCAAATCACTTCTTATTCAAGAATGATACAACAATTTTAATTCACAACATGATGTACATGATGAATCTACAGGTCAAACTTAGACTTTATTCATGTTCTATATTGTCAAAAGATATTTATCCATTTCTCAAATGATATATCATGTTTTATTAGAATCATTTGTTTTACTGCACATGTTAATATTCCTAGGTTGTATGTTTTAATTCTTAAATCTTATAAGTGAAGTTTCATTCAAATCTAAGACTTAACATTTAACTTACAAAGAATGTTACTTCCTATATGTTGTACAACATATAAGATTTAAAACCTTAACATAATACCCCCACTAGCTTTCAGGAATACTTAAAATTTATCTTATTTCAATTATAAATCAAAACTAAGATTTAATAATTAAACATAAGAATAAATTTATAGATGCATGCATTTATCTATTCATGAATTATTGCACTTCGTACACTTCCAAAGATTATATGAATTCAAAAAACCTTTCGATTACTTACCGTCCTCGCTCAAGTAATTTCTGAAGAAAGAGTTTTTATATTCCATTGCCATATTTCATATTAATGAAAACAAGTATGACAATTATCATCTGTATATATTTAATGTGTCTAGAAAAGAATATTCAATCATAATTAATTGCTTAAGTGTGATCAATAATCTTGTCATAAGACAAGCATTAAATATGTGTACAATATTGTCCATATGATTTCTACATAGAAATTCAAACCACTAGGGTTTTTCATCTCTTTGAAGAAACTCATTTCCATTCTCTAGTCTAACTATTAAGATAAACCAAATTTCCAAAATTGATTATCTTTATGGACAACATATTTAACATTCATAGTATGAGTAATTTTCCCAAATCAATATTTGGTAATCCATCATAATGATTATTAGGTTTACTATAATCCTGTAACTCATATTTCTCAGCATATAAGTCAAATATTTGAGATATCCGTGAATAAAAATTCCATCATTATTAGGTCTATCATTTACATGTCTAACCTCATCATGATATTTACTAGTGTGTTTTTAGAAGATTATGTATCTAGTCATTTTATCTTTCAAGATAAAAAAAAACTCCCACTTACCTTTTGTAATATATAGACTATCTATATATACTTAGCAATTAGAGCAAAACTACATTCTTCTCTTTTTAGGATATTACAAATACACATCGATAATTCCTGACTTTAGTTTGTTAATAACCTATTCATAAGTAGTTTAACAAATTCAGAATCTTCAATTTTAAAACTTAATGTGATTCATCACATTCCATAATGAAATGGTGTTTTATCGATCTTCTAGGTTGGAGTCATATTGAGTATATTCAATCCATACTCAATTTTCTAACCATGTTACTTCTAAAACAAAGTTATGGTTATCTTGAATCAAACAAATCAAATAGAGTTTGATTCTCCTAACTGAACATACCATTAGCTTGTGGTATTACATTAGAATTAATATTGTAAGACAATCTAACAATATATAAGATAAACATATTCCTTTTGGCTTACCTATTTACCAACTAAGTCAACTTAATGGTATAATAGACTTTTCAAGCCAATTGCATGCTTTATAACACAAGTACTCTTTAACCAAGTCACTTCATATCCATGTCTCATCAAGAAAACATAAACTGTTATAATCCTATTATACGTTATAAATCATTGATCAACTCAATGACTTCTTGTATATGTCTTAATTAAAAACCATAACAAGTTAACGTCTTACTTTATTATAAGTCTTAAAAGACTTTATGTTTATGTCTTTACAATGAATTATAAACATGTTTAACTAAAGTAATTATGAAAACAACTCTTGGTTTCAATAGTAATTTCAAGTTAATTTATTTACTTCATAATAATGTAGGACTTCATTATTTTTCATTTATGTCATTCCAAAATACATAAATAAACAAATTGAAGTAGTATTATATTACTTTATTTATTTATGTCATTCTAATAATACATAAATATTTAATTTGAAGTAGTCTTATATATATTTTGACACATGTTCTAAATACTTTTCTAATTTAGAAACTGTAAATTTATTCCAGATACGATCCCACGTAACATGGAGATTTACTTTGTTGTTGCAATCTCGCCAAGTTCTCAAATGACGTAAATTGCAACACCAAGTGTTTCTTGAATTAGATATGTACAAGTTATATTAGAGCGTTAGTCTCTTATCTTGCAGTCAAGAGAATCCGTTAAATCATATACCTATATGTTGTACCTTGCACACAATATTGATTTCTCCCACTTGTGCGTGGAACAACATCATGTAGCAGATAAACAACATGACATATGTTTGTTTATGTGACTAATATGATTGTGTCATTGATATTAGCATAACTAGCAGATGTTGAACCACTTCATTGTCTAATAAGGAAACGTACATAACTATCCTTGAAAACATAAGTGTCTACAAGTGGAAAGTAATTATCTAAAGACATTCTAGAGATAATCTGGGTTACTACCAAGATGGCAAAGCTTGTAACTCCCACTGAATTAGAGATCATTACATTAATTCTTTATTCAGTAATAAGAACACAATACTCCCACTGGATTTGACAACATTTGTAAGTGTTTCATTAACCAGTAATAAGAACACAATACTTCCCTACACTTTTGAGAAAGTCCATACATAACAATTACTTTTGTACTAAAAGAGTGTATTTTACTATGTAGATGATGAATTATCCATCAATGCTATTAACTTGAAATAATTGGGCATGCAATTTCTTTCTTAATAGTTCTACTATTCCAACAATTGTAAGTAGTACTTTAAAATGGTCAAAGCACAACAACTAGATAAAATATGCTAGTTTGTCTTTTACCAATTTTGCAGTAAATTAGTATAGCATCTAATTTAATAACTCAGAAAATATGCAATTTTCTTAACTCTTAAAATTTGCTTACGAGTTACGTATTTATAATTTAGACAATTCTAATTGTCTTATCATACCTTTCTCATTCATGAAAAGGAATAGGATTGACTCTCACTCTTTTTTATGAAAAGAGGATTAGGTTTATTCTTTTAGCAAAGTTAACTCTACATAAAAACCATTACATGTGTAGATCAATTTACCAATACAGGAATAACCTACGTTTACGGTTTAATGTTGCATTAATACATTTAAAGAATTTTCAAAATTCAATTTAAGTATTTTCGATAATTAAACTTTTCAAGAAAATAAAATACCCAAGGTAATATTCATATAACCATAGAATTTTCTCGAAAACTAGGATCCAAATTATTATAGTTCCATTACATCAGTTGATCTGCTAGTAACGAATGCATATAATAGGGTAATCTATCGAATAATAATTGGCAAACATTTTCCAATTCCTAGATCATTATGGGATTTACATTTTCCAACGCTATTGCAAATGTAAACATGTTTTATCCCATCTTGTGCCTTGAGTCCATGTCTCACTTACTACTCAATTAAAGTCATCTAACTTAAAGAACTGCAAATATGTTCATGTAAGGTCTGACTTTACATAAAGATTTACCTTTCCATCAGAATCTCGTCAAGTTCTGACATGACGTAAATTGCAACTTCAAGTGTTCCTTTAACTAGATGGCACAAACTTAATTTATAAAGGGTATTAGTTTTGATTTATGTGTCAAATCAAATATGTACAAAGATGTCATGCATTCATCTTGTAGCATAAATTTTAATAAAAAACTTTTTATTAACCAATTTATAAAGATCAAATTATCAAAGTTTTGAATGAGGTATTAGTTTCGCCAATCAAGGAATTTACCTTTAATTATCATCTATTATACCGTACTTTTGCATAAGTCTAAAGACTTAGTGTTTCGGATAATTACCACAAAAATGGCGCATGGAATTAAAGCTAATTCGCCCTTAAGATGATTTTGTACGCATAGCCTACTTGGTAACTCCAATTTGACTCGCAAAGAAGCGGAGAATTTGGTCAGCGTTGAAGCTATGACCTCCTTCTTTCGGGTTACAATTTAATGCGCTCCCCTCCTTGTACCCCTCATACAGTCCGTCAAAATTGGGTGAGCCGTTCTCACTATTTGTACCAAAACAATCAATCAATTAAACTTATTGAAAATTTAACTCTTCAATAACAAATCAAATTTCACCATTGTTTAGTCCGTTTTACTTTTCTATTCAAAATTACCCTTTGCTTAAAACTTGTCACATATAATAAACAAACAAGTAAACAAATAAAAAATAAATAACTAAAAATAATGCGCACATAACTAACAATTACTACATGTAAACAAGTAGCCACATGAAACTTATTTGATAAAACCTATTAATAATCAATATCTAGGTTAATTAATGTATATATTAACTAGGGCTTTCACTTTCCCAATTGAAAGTGAGCCACATACATCGACGAATCGATTGCGTAAACCATAATTAAAATATACCAAATTGCACATAATTGATTCATTAATATTATTGAGGTATTCCCAAATTCAAGATTTATCAAAAGAATAAACATGTGTATAAAACTTAACAATTAATTTTAGCATAACCAATCTTAACAATTAAATATATATATATCGACAATAATCCATGCCAAACATGCACGTTTTCATAGATTTAACATAACAATTTATTCACGTTGTCACAGGATTGCATGCAATTCCATGTCACATAACACTTTATTCATGAATATATCACGTAACAAATATATTAATTCTAGGTTTCGATATTGATAACATAACAATTATATAAACCCTAAAACAATTTTTAACAAAAATCGACTAATTTTTTTTTAATTTGATCCATAATTTTTTTTTAAACAATTAGGTCAAAAGCCCTAACCCTAAAATTAGGGTTTACATAATCATAACCAAAACCCTAGAATAATCATATCAAACAACATACGATATTTGTTTTTTACGTGTTTAGTAATTAATTACTCATTAAACAAGACTCATGATGCCACTGTTGGAATTATATAACATGAAAATCATATATAAAACACATAAAACATCAAAGAAACATGCGGAAGCGTATAGGAACGAATAATGAATAATTAACTAACATAAACATAAACTATGCTACCTTTTTATTCTAGCGAACAAGAATCAATTCCACAAAACTAGCAATTGAGATGAACCTAATTAGGGTTTATAGGATTATAAGAATTACCCCTTACCGTTTTGTAATTCAATCCAAAATACAATCAATAGTGTGATTGTACCACGTTATTGTACACACGTACTATTAACGAATTAGAGTAAATGCTAGTTTAATTAACACAAAACAACTTGTTTATAGAAAACAAAAGTAATCAACCCAAACACTTGTTTGGTCGATTTGTTATGACTAAAGAACAAGAAAAACACTTTTGGCTTAGGTTATGTGTACAAGATTACCCAACAATAAACCTAAAGTCTTGTATTTATAAGATGGAAAACTTGGAGGACAAGTTGGAGTGGGAATGGGTTACCCCAAAGCCCATCCGATCGTTTACTAACCCACAAGGGGTTTCCGGATCTTTCTTGACATCTAATTTCCACTCTAGTCCTTTTCCTTTAACATATAACGATCGTTAGTCCATTACATTTAATTACTTAACGTTCATTAGTCGTTTGTGTAATTAATAACTAAATATAACATTTTATATTTAATTATTAAACTTTAATTCTCATACGTAAATTGAGCAATCCCGTGGTCTCAAGTTCGATCCTAACACACATCTATTAATATTTTGTCCATTAAACCAACACCCTTTAGATGGCAGCAAAAACCCGGAAGCAACCGAATTCACAAACCCCCTCCTTGCACCACTTCTGAAATAAATGTCATGGCCCATTAACCATTATCCGGAGTTGAGAGCTAACTGTTATCACAGTGACATAATGAAATTCCATAATTAAAACCACGGAAAAAACTAAGAACCCTAAACTCATGAAAAAAAAAGTTTATAGAAATTAGAGTTAGTACTTACCTGTCAATTTGAATTCTAAATCTTCTGTTTTGCACGTTGGATGTATCTACTGAAGCAGTCAAGCTATTTTTTATTTTTTTTAGATGAAAAGGATTAAGGAGCCACTATCTATTTAGTGTGTTTAGGGTTTGTGTTAGTTCATCTACATGGCCTTTTATGCAAGTTTTGAGAAGAGTATGTGGGTGTTAGAGCTTGTTGAATCTTAACCCACTAACAAAACGGAAAGAGAGATTTGCCAATTGAAACATGTTAATTTATTAACAGTAATGTAATTTGACGAAGTTTAACTAAGCTCCATCAATACTCCACTAATACTCCCTCTCAACCAATAGCAACCCTCTATCTCAGGTTAAACCCGAAGGTACGGAGACTACTTCCAGAAAGACCTGCTCCCGTAATATTTTTGGGACATGTGATATAGTATAATGTCGTATTCGACATTATGGACCAGCTACTATTTAATGACCAACTATACATGATTAAGTCCGTGCTGAATACCTACTCCAATTAATCCTGCCAAATCGATCAAGCTTATCGATCTTATATTTATCTATACATTATATCCCTAGCACAAAATAACACTTCATATATTCAACACATTAACACAAACGTAAACCTATATTTTCTGCTAGCTAAGCTATATATACACCAACGTTTTATCGGCAATGTCATCCTTCGACACCATCATTCCTACTCCTACACAAGCCAATGCAGTAAAGTCTTCAGGGTCACCCCCAAAATACAAGTCTAGTACGAAGAAATTTGAAGTGGTCGATGCGGCCTTGAGGGTCTTGCTTTTTGCAACTGCATTGGTTGCCATCATAATTATGGCCACTTCTAAACAAACTAAACTGATTACCTTGTTACCGGGCTTGACAATTCCTGTCTTTGCCAAATTCGATCAGTCCCCAGCTTTCATGTAAGTTATTTCAGCTATATACCTTCATTGAGCGAATATATAGTTTTTGGTGTTTGCATATATATGTTTCATGTCTAAGATTTTTTTTTGAACGGTGATTTCATTAAAGAAATAGCAAGGAGCTAGCAAAACAAATTACATAATAATTGATATAGAATTACAAGGGTGACAAAACCAATCTATCCAATTCATTGAGTTCTTTTTTCTGCTTGTGATCCAAGTGTAAGACGAAAGTTTGATATCATTAAGAAGCAAAGACTTTTGAGGCTGTTTTTGAGAGAACAAAAATAACTTTTAGTGACTAAATGGGAACAAAAATTAAAATAGCATATTGTGCTATACGAGTTAAATAATTTCTATGTGTGGTTATATATGACACAGATACTTAGTAGCAGCGCTTTCGGTAGCTTGCTTGTACAGCATAATCACTGTCTTGCTATCGATTTTGGCTTCAATGAAAAAAGGAGGAAACACATCAAACCTACAGTTTTATTTTGTGATGTTTGATGTTGTAAGTTTTCAAACCTTACTCATTTATTTAAAATCCAACTTACTTCATATCCATATTTGCACGTAATATCAAATTGTACACAATCAATTATTGATTTATTGTTATGTGACCACAGTAGAGTAAATTTAACCAACCATGATACATTTATGTTATAGTGACCACAAACTAGTAGTTATTAGAGGCGGAGGCGGAGAGAGGAGGGGGCAGGGTGGGCACGTGGCTCCTTAGCGAAAAAACATTGAAGTGTATATTTTTTTAAAAATATTTGGCTATTTTGGTAATTGGCCCTCCTAACGAATTGATTTATAGTGTAATTTTAGAAATTATCAAAGTTTGCCCCCTCGACTATAACTTTCGGGCTCCGCTTGTGGTACAGTTATCCGGATACTTGCATTACTTGCACATATATATATGAACATCAAGTAACTGTCTTAATAAAATGAAACTAACTAATAATTAATGGCCGTACGCATACGGTGCAGTTGCTCTTGGGTATCGTTGCTTCAGCGACAGGTGCGGCAGGAGGAGTTGCATACATTGGACTCAAAGGAAACTCTCATACCGGATGGACCAAGATCTGTAATGTATATGGTTCCTTCTGCTTTCAAATTGCAGCCTCGGTTGTCCTATCGCTCATATCCTCCATAACACTGCTACTCCTTGTTTGGCTCTCCATTTATGTGCTTTTCAAGAAGATTACGAGTCGATAATTGGTTGATACTGGAATATATCTCATGTAAAGGTGTTGTCGATACATAATTGAACTGAAAGAGCGTGATATGTACGTAATTGTTTATTTGTCCGAGAAATATAATCTGTGTTATTAGCGAAAATCATTGGGTTGGTTTTGAGTGAAAAATATAACGCTTTACATGCAAACAACAAAAAACTAAATTTATATATGCTATACCAACAATGACCTCTTGAGTATTAAGCATGTCTTATTATTAGAAAAGGTTACAATAATACTTCTGTATTTGAAAAGTACTTAAGCAAGACTACTAAGTTAACCCATTCTTCATGCCCCTGATTTACTGACAAGAGGTCTCAGATTTAAACTTCAGTAACTACACATTTGGGAATGGCCATGGGATAGAAAATGGTCGAAATGGACTAATAAAAGCGGTCACAAAAATATCTCATTTAAACAGCGTATATGTGAATCTAAAACTCGGCCCGTAACACTTACAAATTAATAAAAACTTCATCCACTTGTCTAAAATGTAGTTATATATAACGACCGGAAACTGACACTAGCTCAAATGTGTTTCATTACATAGGTACCCTTACAATACAAGATTGTGAAATCTAGAACTTCAATATACGATGACTAGCTCCAAGACCAGCATGATGGGCGGGCTAGCTCAAAAAAATCGTTTAGAATGATTGAGGATGTAAAACCCTGGATATGTCTTGTTTAAAGAAACAGTAAATTGATAAAAAGCTAAAAACATAGTGTAATCGCAGTAAAAAAATCTTGCAGCCAACCAGAAAATAAGTAGATATGGTTCTACAAAAACTGTCTCATGAACCCAACACTAGATCATGAAACTATTAAGTATTTGAACTTAAAGAAGGTACAACATAGAAAAAAAAGAGAAGCTTCTGCAATGTATATGAACCTCAACCGCACGGACAACATTGCTTTATCCCTTATTGCAACATCAAGTGCAGCTTCACAGTCATCATTAATCACCAATGCATTAGCATAAATGTCATATAAGCGAGATAGTGATCCATAAAAAACCAATACAAACATCATCGTAGCACAGTTAGTTTTAACTAATAAGCATGCACCTCCCTTTGAAAGCAGTAGCTTAACCATATGTTATATACCAATTCGTTGGAATATTTCAATGTAGATGTTATGGTATCTACATCCAACAACACCTTCAGAATTACACATTTTTCTTTGCCACTTTCTTACTTAGATTTATAGAGGAGGCACTTGTTGTCCCAAAGTGTGAGTCGAAAATGAATTGCAAATAAACCTAATAACTATTATTTCGTCTAACATTAAACTGTTACATGTATGCGAGTATTTATAAGGTTCGCATGAACCATCATGACTATTCGGTTGGATTGTAACCGATTATAACTAACAAATAACTACTTTGTAACTACCATAACTACCATAACCGTATTTCGGTTATTTAACTAACTAACCGCCATAACTAACTTGCGGTTGTAAACTATCTAACGACCAAGTTTGGTCCTTCGTGTTTTGTTATCTTCATACAGAGCAATGTCGAGATTATTAGCTCACATTCTCCTCCTTAATCTTGATCGTTGCTTCGTCCTAAGTTTTGAACTCCGAGCATTTGTCGCATAGTCACGAACTTTAGTCTTGGTAAAGCTTTCGTTAAAATATCTGCTCTTTGTAATTATCCACTGACGTGTTCCACATTGATGTGTCCATTCTCTACGCATTCACGAATGAAATGATAGCGAATTTCGATGTGCTTGCTTCTTCCAATAAAAACTAGGTTCCTGACGAGTGCTATTGCTGAAATCTTGTCGACCTTCAGCGTTATTTTTTTCTCTTACCATCCAGTTAATTCACTAAGTAGTTGTTTTAACCATAAGGCTTGACATGTTGCTCCAGTAGCCGCCATTAATTCTGATTCACATGATGAGAGCGCCACTGTTGGTTGCTTCTGAGTATACCAAGTAATAGGTGATTCTCCAAAATAGAATACTATCCCAGTAGTTCCTTTTCTTTGATCGGTATTGATTCCATAACTACTGTCGCTGTAACCTATAATCTTGCAGCCGCCTTCTTTCTTGTATACTATGCCATGCTCATTTGTTCCTTTGATGTATCAGACATTTGCTTCACCTGCCTTCAGGTGGTGATCCTTCGGGTCTTGCATAAATCTACTGAGTAGTCCGACTGAGTAACTAAGATCTGGTCTTGTATGTAGTAAGTACCTGAGACTTCCAATTAAACTTAGGTAATAAGTTGCGTCAACTGAGTTTCCATTTTCCGCCTTGACCAACTTAGTGCCGGGATCCATTGGTATCTTTGAATCATTACTGTCCGTCATACTTGTTTCTTTCAAGATCTTGTTAATGTATCCTGTTTGCTTGATTGTAATCTCTCCTCTTGTCTGTGTAACTTCTAACCCAAGGTAATAAGCTAATAATCCTAAGTCGCTCATTTCAAATTTTACTTTCATCTGGGATTTGAACAAGTTGATTTCTTTCTTTAGAGAGCCCGTGACTATCAAGTCATCTACGTATACTCCAACTATAAGTGTAGAAGTCTTGCTTCTCTTCGTGTAAACTGCTTGTTCGAGATTACATTTCTTAAAGTCCAATGACTTCAAGGTTTGATCAAGTTTCACATTCCAAGCTCGTGGTGCTTGTCTTAAGCCATATAATGACTTTGTGAGCTTGTAAACTTTCCCTGAATTTCCTTGTTGTATAAAACCTTCAGGTTGTGTGACATATACTTCTTCTTTCAAATCTCCATGTAAAAACACTGATTTGACATCTAGGTGATGTACTTGCCATCCATGATATGCTGCTAGTGCTAAAATCAAACGAACTGTCTCGATACGTGCAACTGGCGCATATACTTCGTCGAAGTCTATTCCTTGTTCTTGTACATAACCTTTTGCTACTAAGCGTGCCTTGTATTTGATGATTTCTCCTTTTGCATCTCGTCTTGAAGACCCATTTAATTCCTATTGCCTTTTGATTTGTAGGCAAGGTAGTAAGAGTCCATGTGTTGTTCTTGTTTATTGAATCTAGTTCAATTTCCATGGCCTTGATCCATTTCTTATACGTTGAAGCCTCCTTGTAGTTACGTGGTTCTTCTTCCGTAAATAGTAAGCTTTGAGGTTCAACTCTACGTGCATACTTATATATTTCCGTTAGGTCCTTGAGACCTTGTAATGGAGTGTCATCAAATATATCTTCTGAGTTCTTTATTGAACTAATAGTAGCTTCTTCTTCCTCTTCTGAGTGTGGGTTGTAAGTGTATGTTGGTGGGGTGACTGGAGAGTTTGGAACAGTAATTGGTTCCTGTTCTTGGTAGGTGTTGTCATTGTTCTCTGAGTTGACTAATGTAGTGTTTCCATTGTCGACTCCTTCTACCACAAAACTTACCCAAAATGAGCCTAGTATACTTGTTTCCTCTCTGTTGTTATCCCAATCCCAGGGTTTTGTTTCCATAAAATTTACATCCCTACTGACGTGTTTTCTCTTTCCTTTTGGATCATATAGCCTACATGCTTTTGATCCTTCCTCTACTCCTAAGTAAATCATGGGTATGCTTCTATCGTCCAGCTTTTGCAGATGAGGTATCGTTACTTTGGCATAAGCTGTGCATCCGAATATCCTTAGGTTTTCTAGATTTGGCTTTCTGTTGTAGAGTGCCTCATATGGTGTTTTATCTATCAGGGCTCTTGTAGGTACCCTGTTTAGTATATAAATGGCGTGTCTGACCGCCCAAAAGTTTAATGGTAACTTCATAGCTTTCATCATACTTCTCGTAGTAGATAGCACTGTTCTATTTCTCCTTTCCACAACTCCATTTTGTGAGGTGAGTATGGTGCTATCAATTGTTGTGCTATTCCATTTTCTTTACAATATTTGGTGAATTCATAAGATGTAAATTCACCTCCCCTATCTGTTCTTAGCATCCTTAATTTTTTTCTCATTTCCATTTCAACTTGTTGTTTAAACTCCTTGAACGTGTTAAATGCCTGATCTTTTGATGTCAGAAAGTAGGCCCACATTAAACGTTTCCAGTCGTCCACTAACAAGAAAATAAGTTTCTTTCCAGAGTGTGTGGCTGGACTTATAGGGCCACAGAGGTCTCCATATAGTAAATACAAAGGTTTCTTTGATCTAAACTTAGCTTGATTTGGAAATGGTGTCCTACTATGTTTTCCTAATAAGCATGCATCACAAATATGTCCTGCATGGTTTATCCTTGGTATTCCTTCTACTAGACCTTTCCTTGTCATCTTGTTGATGTCGCTAAAGTTTAGATGACCTAATCTAGCGTGCCATAGCCATGATTGGTTATCTACATTTGCTAAGAGGCATATGGGTGCTTCTATCTTCAATTTGATACTGTAAAGTCTATTCTTCGATCTTTCTATTTTCATCAACAGCTTCTTATTTTTATCATACAAAGTCAGTATATTTTCATCCATGATGATCTTACAACCTATTTCCGTGAGTTGTCCTAGACTTAGTATGTTGCTCTTAAGGTTTGAAATGTAGTATACATCCGATATTATCTTTTGTTCATGGTTCTTACAACCTAATAGTATAGAGCCTCTTCCCTTTATCTCTACATACGATCCATCTCCAAAACGTACACGTCCTGTTATGTGTTCGTCAATGTCTCTAAAATGATTCCCAATTCCCGTCATATGGTTACTTGCACCGTTATCTAAATACCATATGCTTATGTCTTCTGTAGCATATTTCCGGGGGTGAATCTGTCCTTCATTCAACAGAACTTCTTCGTGTTCAGCTTCATGTGTAGCCATTAATTGTGATGGTTCTTCGTCTTCTAAGATAAGGCTTGATTGTTCATGAGTTTTTGATGGTTCTTTGTAGTCCCTTTTAAAATGTCCAATTTTTCCACATTTGTGACATTTTACTTTGCTCATATCCCACTCATGGTTATTCCACTTTGTGTTTGATCTTCCTTTGTGAGTTGAGCCTTCCTCCTTTGAGTCATACTTATTCTTATTACGTTGCCAGTTTCCTCATGAGAAGTTTGATCTACCTCCGCGATTATTAAAACGCCTTCCCTTTTTCGAGTGTTCGCCATGTGCGAATAGTAAGTTTTCCTGGCTTTCTACTTGTTCTCCTTTTCGGAGTTTTATCCTTTCATCAAATACCTTGAGTTTTCCAATGATCTCGTCTAAGGTAACTTCATTAAGATCATTTGATTGCTCTATGGATGCAACTATATGAATGAATCTATCTGGTGTGAAATCTAATAGTTTTCATACTAAAAGTGATTCATCAAGTGTTTTTCCTAATTCTTTTGCCTTAGTGGCATAGCCGTTTAGTTTAGCCGTAAATGCATCCACCATGTCATCTTCCTTCATTTGAAGTGTTTGAAATCCAATCATTAATGATTGTAACCGTGCTTGCTGCACTCTCTCTTCTCCAACGTGTCTTTTCTTTAACGAATCCCATAATTACTTCATTGTTTTACAACCCGCCACTTGTAATATCACATCTTCGGTCAACGCTTCATAAAAGAAGGCGGTCGTTGCCTTATCCCTTTTATCATCTTCTTACGTATCTTTCTTAGGTTCTATCATTTCCCATAAACCTTGTGCCTCAAGTATAACCTTAATTTGAATTGACCAAACTGTGTAGTTTGTCGATTTCAACTTAGGGCATTGATAGTATGTCATAGGTGTTACGGGTTTTGGTGTGACTAAAGCGGTGTTAAGATCGTCAGTAGACATCCTAAGTGTGCGTACGATCTTCACTTTCTAATGTTTGGGATTTTCTAACTAGTATGGTATTTCTACTATTACGGGAACAGAAAATAATTTTCCGGGAATCCTAATAGTACGGGATTAATATATAGTTCTCGGGATTTCTTAATAGTATAAAATAAACTTCTATACTATCTTAATATAATAGAAATCCAAAATTTGAATCGTGACCTCGTTGTTGCGTTAAACACAAACGTATTCCCTCTCGTGTTTCGGTACTTGAGTATTGTACCAACTACGTCCTTTTCTTTCCCTCGTTCACCAATGTGTTGTTGTTTTCTCGTTGCTTATTTCTTGTATCCAAAAATCAATTCGCAAGGCAAAGACTTTTCGGTCTCCTTTTGTTGTTATCGAGTTGTTTTTTTTCAATAAACTAAACGAGTTCCTTCTTTGCTATACCACACTTGTCCCACGTTGTCTCCTCTTTTTGTTTTCTCATTGCTTACTCCTTGCGTTTGTCACGCGTATCCTTTCCCTTTGCGTTTCTTTATCAACCGGTTCTTCTACACAAAGTTTCCCTTTTACTTGACGTCGTATTTCTTCTTCCTCGTTGCCTTAATCAGCAACAAAGGTTTCCTGTCTTTGTTGTCACGTTATTTCAGTCACCAACAAAGTTGTAACGATATTGTTCTTTCTTTTGGTTTTGTTGTCGCGTTCCAAAGATCACAACAAAACACGTCCACCAATTTTGTTTGATGCTTACGTTTGCAACTCCACACAAGTTCGATCGTGCACTATCTCCCTTGCGTTCCTAGTTATCCAGGCGTCGTTCTTTTTATTTAAAACGCCGCATATCCCACTGAAACAAAAGTTCGAGCGTATGTTCTTCCTTGGTTGTTCTCGTTAAGAGTTTTGGTACCCAACGAGCGTGTGTAACGCTTGCTCTGATACCAATGGTTGTCCCAAAGTGTGAGCTGAAAATGAATTGCAAATAAACTGAATAACTATTATTTCGTCTACCATTAAACTGTTACATGGATGTATGCAAGTATTTATAAGGTTCGCATGAACCATCATGACTATTCGGTTGGATTGTAACCGATTATAACTAACAAATAACTACTTTGTAACTACCATAACTACCATAACCGTATTTCAGTTATTTAACTAACTAACCACCATAACTAACTTGCGGTTGTAAACTATCTAACGACCAAGTTTGGTCCTTCGTGTTTTTTTATCTTCATACGGAGCAATGTCGAGATTATTAGCTCACAAAGACTCAAAATGTTGGCATCATATCAACAGTTAAACACCACCGACGTATGGCTTAGTTGGTCGTAATTGTTGGAAAAATGTTTTGCCAAAATGATTATTTGCAAACTTTAGACACTATTTAATGTATGTATATATTATATTGTACTGGTTAGTTGGTTTGCTTTCTATTTGAAGAGAGGTTTACAACGAGCTATAGCGTGTAAAAAGTGGAGTTAATATAAATGAGATATCGTGTTTCAAAGTAACGCACTTGAAGCACAAACACTTAGAAATAGGTAAGTATCCTACATGGCTTGGAACAGGAAATGAAGATGTGTTTATATAGAAATTCAAGTATCAAGAATTTTGGCGCGGGCTTAGTTTTGGTGGCATCGTCATTGGCGCGGGCTTAGTTTTGATGTTGGTGAAAAAAACTCTTGCGGATATTGGAAGCGGTAAGCCCTCCAACATTACTAATTTATTAAATCAGATTGTTTCCTGTAGGCTTATGCTTGGTATCTTTACCATGCTCGAATTCTGTGAATGCATGCTCGAATTATGCTCTACAAACGTAGTTTTTAAAAGAATTAGTTTTGCAATTCAAAAAGGGCTAGTGGCGCAGCTTGTTGCTTTTACCTTGCACCTCTATGTAAATCGAAAGATTACCATGTTTATAAAGTTCTTCAGTAGAGTAAATATTATTCTGTTCATGACATAGTAGAACTATTGATTATAGTAACATTGATGATATATGTTAATGGCAGATTTATATATATATTTTTAGCGGTATTCTCCTTGGCAATTTTGTGTGCCGTTTTCACTGGCGTGGTAATTGCTTTTGGGCTGAATAACGCTGGAGAAAATTCCAAAATACTGAAGTTTGGTTTTGGGATACTTGATGCGGGAGGTAACACTGCATACGGTAAGCTGTAAAACCAATTTTTTTGTCTGCAAACTAAACCTTTTCCGGGAACTAATAGATTTTTTTCTGGTGCAGCAGTTGTAGGGTATTTTGGCTTCAGCAACAACAATGACAATGAGAAGATCAAGTAGCACATGATTCTTAATGTTCTCACATGATTCTTAATGTTTCTGCTACTTGTTGGGCTCCTCGTTTACGTTCTTTCCTAGAAAACGCGAGGGGGTTAGTTTGGTTGATGCCATGAATATTTCCGATTTTCCGTATGTTAAAGTTTGATACTTCTTTCATGTATTTTGTTTTATGTATATGAACAACGTTTGCATTGCCACTTTTGCGCTTTGTGAAGTTGATTAGAGTGCTAGACTGCTAGGTGCTAGAGGTGTTATCCATCCCGTTGTAGCTTTTACCCTGTAATATTTCTATAACACAAAACCTTATAAACATTCTCCTAATAACATTTCTATAACACACCACTTATAAACTTCATTTTACATTAAAAAATTAATAAATAGAAAGAATCACACACACAAACCTGCTTGTTATGGCTACAACGCAAAAGGCCTATAACCGCCCAAACGCAACTCACGGTGTAATATGGCCGTTATGAGCACCGAAAATGCCCTATAACGGGCGGGTAAACCGCTTCACCTAGCACTCTTATTTTTAAAGATATTGTCCTTAGCAGGCTCAAGGTTCGTTAGGCCCGTGGATCAGATTCAAGCCCAGAAGTCACAATATCACTTTTGTCACCAGGCCCATGTAATAATAAATTTGGTTCTAATTATAAATTATAGGCCTTTTTATAACTAAGCTTACACTGACTGAAGTATGAGTGAAAAGGTCGAAAACTCATGAACAATTTTAAATTTTGCTTCAACTATATTGAGCTTCGATTTCATATCTGTGGCAAAAGAGTCCAAAATCTTATATACCTATTTATAATTTAAGACACTCGTTATGGTAAAATAATTTATAAAGTTCTAAGAGGTTTATACATAGTGGAAATATGTTCATAAATTCGAAAAGTTTAATAATTAATGATTTGACATAATATATCAAGTATATAAACCTTTAAAAACGCTTCATCATTTTGAATGCTCAGAGTGCAATATAAGAGTTATATACATAGTTATAAGGACCTCGTCCAACTGATGATGGCGGGGTGCAGGGATTTTTAAGCATATATCATCTGAGATGATAGTAGCCAGTGATTATAGTCTAAACATGATTCAGTTTATCTTTTAGAATTTCAAATTTTCAGTTTGTTTTATGATTTCAGATATTACCATCGTCATAAATGACAACCTTCAAACAGCTTATTTAGTACTCCATCCGTCCCAAAATAATTGTCCTCTTTTGACTTTTTAAAATCTTATTTTTTCAACTTTAATCTTAAATATTTCGTTTGTGTTATATAATAGTTGTCGTAAAATATATGAATTGATTGGTTTTAATATGTATTTTTCATTGATATAATTTTCATTAAATATTGTATAAAATAAACAAAAATATTAAAGATTATAGTTGATAAAGAATGACTTTAAAAAGTCAAAATAGGACAATAAATTGGACGGATGGAGATTTTTTAAACTTCAACATACATATGTGAAACTAGGTGTTAAATGACTCAAACGAGGAGCTAATGCATCAAATAGTCTAAGCTCATGTAAAAAAACTAAGAATATGCACTTACAATACATGCTACAAAATTCACGTAACAAATCGAAAAACGTACCAGAGTTAAGAAAAACGATTGACAAAAAGGTATATTGTTTTGACTGGAGAGTGGAATTGGCTTTCACATAGCCCATTAATGTCGAATCTTTTTCCTAGACTAATTAACCGAGCTGGGTTCCAACTTACTTCCAAAGTAGAAGATATTGTTTTGACTTGAGAGTGGAATTGGCCAACTGATTGGGGTACCAAATTTCCAAACGCTATTGTTCTTGTAATTAATCCCTCATAAAGTTGATTCATTATGGTGGAGGGATTCGCATGGAGTGTATAATCAGTTTTCGGTGGGGATTTCATGGAATGATCTTTGTCCTAGAGAAGCTGAAGTAGTGTGGTCTAGCATGGTGTGGTTTTCTCATTGTATTCCTAAACACGCTTTCATTCTTTGGTTAATCTTTAAACGAAAGCTTAGGACGCAATATGTGCTTCGTCAATGGGATGCTAATGGTTCAAACACTTTGTTAGAGTGTCCGTTGTGTGAGTTGCAACCAAATTCTCATGAGCATCTCTTTTTCGAGTGTTTTTTCTCTTCTCAAGTGTGGTCGAGTGTGAAAGGGAAGGCTGGTCTCCAACAGGTCTCGGCTTCATGGGGTTCGATTGTTAATGGTATTCTTCATATACGTCTCTAAGAAGCGTTCCTTGCATTGTGTTGTTGTTGAACTTGTTTTGGCTGCTTCGTCTTATGTTCTTTGGCAAGAGCGGAATTTTAGGCTTTTCAAGCAAAAGAATGAACAAAAGAGCAAATGATCGAATCTATTCTTGCCACGGTCCGTCTCAAGCTTTTATCATTTCGTTTTAAGAAGTTAACTTGCGTGATTAGTACTTACCTCGTTCTCTTAGGTATGATAATGTAGAACGATAAGTTTTTGTTTTGAGCTAGGCGTTAGTTGGTTTGTATTGTTATTATTTTGAAACGTCTAGGTCATAGTTTTCATTAGAGAGATATGTCACTCTTTTGATTTTGTTCGGAACCACAAATGGTGCATGTGCCTGTATAGTTAATTTGGTGCCATACGCCTGATCTTGTTTTTGATATATACCATTTATCAGGGTAAAAACCTTTAAAAAATTAAAAAATTAAAGGAAAAAACTTTGAAACTTGCATAATAGGCCTAGAATCTTTTAAAGAGGTTCATAAGCGAAGCATAATAAAAAAAAACCATATCAATCATTTATTGAAATAAAAATTAAAGGTCTAAGATTTTAAATAAGTTTAAACTATTTTTTGATTTGTTTATTAATATTTATTTTTTTGAAAATGTTAGTTGTGTTTTATAATATGAAACACTTTATTAATAGGTTTATTTATAGTGAAAATAGGTCTATAATAATTTAAAATTTAATGGACAAGACGACTTTCTCCATTATACGACCTAGTAAAAATCTTTTCTTCATCGACATAAAGCTATTTTCTTTTAATTGGATTTATAGTAAAAGCAATTACCAAAATCTACTATTACCAAACCCAATAACACGGTCCGTAATCGACACTATTTTTTTACATTACTAAAATACATCGGCAAGCAAATACATTTGCTTGCCACCACCATTTGCTCACTACTTATAAAATTTGCTCGCCACTTTGAAAAAGGACATGGCAAGCAAATGTTTGCCAACTGATTATGTTTGCTTGCTACTTTTAAAATGTAAGGTTTGACACTCACTAAACCATGTATGTAGCTACTTTTTTTAGGTGCAAAAGGGTGAAAATATTATTAATACCAAAACACAAATTACAACAAGATTCAACATTGGAATGGACATTCCCCTCCACGATACAAAACAATCAAGTCGATACTAGACTTGTCCAATATAAGACAATACAAACACATTTCTCTGATATGCTCTGTCCAATATCAGATACATCACGCTTTTTGATAGTAGCTTTGACTAACAATCTGCACAGCTCCACCGATCACTTAGAAACAATAGAATACATTCAAGAATTCACCCTTTTTAGCTGATCCATCAAGACCATAGCCCACAATTACATTTTAAAACCCCCCGAACTTGATCATTCAACCAACATCCACAATAACCAAGAGGTTAAGTTGGAAAGGCATCATTGTATGGGCTATAGCCACCCATACCTTTATAATCGATGGCTATACCAGACATCCTACATTTTCATCTTGAGAAATGGCTTCACATACCTGGGAACACACTCCTTGAGGGAATACCATCTTAGCCTTCATTAGCTGTGTATAGCATAGAACAAGTTGGTTTATCTTTCACTCCTCATTATTCCATGCTTCATATACTGCCCATCAAAACTTATTTTACCCTTTACATATGACAACCTCCTTTATGGAACAAAAATAGCTCATTAATGAAACACAACCACTTATATTTCAGCACCTAACAAAGGCCAACTGAAATACTTAAAATGAATATTTAGAAAACAAGCTAAAATTGTCCAAGATACAAGGCCTTCATCGGTAGTGAGTTTTAAGCACTGTGAATTCTGCCATGATACAAAGACTCAACAATGATTAATAAACCATATTTATTGCAGACTTTCTTGAACCTCAATGTCTACAATTAAAGGAATCACACATCAATAGCAGTGCAGACCCATATAAAGATATCTCATCCAATAAAACAATACCAATCTGAATCACTAGGCACTTGAAAATTCAAACCATACTTAATACAACAGGAAACTACCTTATGCGCATAGTCAACTTAAAACCAAGATACCGTCTAATATCCACATACCACAATCGTAGATTCTAAGTCTCTTGCTTCAGATTGTCTTTTGCATTTCACCATCCACTTAGCTTCCATATTTCTAACATTATTACTATCCTTTACAGTTATACCAAGCAGCTTGCATTTCACAGTTTCTACAATCTTTTTGTAAATCTCTTGACTACTCTGCTGAACATCTTTAAAAACTCTCTCATTTCTCTCTTGCCAGATAAAGTACACACTAGCTGCAAATACCAACCCCCTTATAACCCATCCAATATTCTTTTGAATACATCCATCAGATAAACCTTTAACAATATGAATCCAGTTGGACTCCTCACTATTAATTTCAACAATACCTTTTACTTTTCTCCGCACATCAGCAGAATAAGAGCATTTAAACAATAAGTGTTGAAGATCTTCAGTATCACTAAGACATAAAGGACATCTACTTACATTGTACATACCCCAAATTTTAAGCTTGTCATGAGTACTTACTCTGTCCTGAATAGCCAACCACGGGATAAAAGAATGATTGGGAATACACTGTGGGTACCATACCAATTTCCACCAATGTACCTTTTGGACAGATGTGCACAGATCACTTGTGGTTACTTTAACTGAAAAATCAACTTCTTTTCCACTATTAGTTACCCATAGCACTAGTTTTTGGTTCTTCAATTGACGAGAGGCAAATTTTCATACCATTCAATATGCCACCTCCATTTACCATTATCAAGCATGTCACCAACCATTAAATTCATTGATAATCTAATATGAGAAATATACTGCATTAAAGCACCCATAGTACTCCACGTGTCATACCACATGAAAGTACTAAAACCATTCTTAATTTTGCATTTAACGTTATCTCTAACTTTATCTCTAACCATGAGCATATTTTTCCACCCCCAGTTATTCCCATTATCAGCACATTTGTAGCTACTTTTAAAATGTAAAGTTTGACTCTTACTAAACCGTGCATGTATTAAATGAATGATACAAATTGGCACTTGGGAAGGGAGAGAGAAAATGGGGATGGAGAGCAAATAGTTTGCTTGCCACATATCACGAATTGGGAAACAAATAGGAGGGAGTGCAAGAGTTTTGCCTGCAACCTCCACACATATCACAGATTAGACGAGCAAATAAGAGGGAGAGAAAAGAGTTTTGCTCTCTATGTCGTATTTTGTAACCCAAAAATCAAGGGTCGCGATTCGTAAAACCCTTTTCAAAATTTCTATTCTCGAAATTTCCTCTTTTTAGTAGATGCAGGCAATCGTCAGAAATTGTATAGAGTGATTTAACCAAACTTACCCCTTTTTTGACAATTCTCTTCTTAAATTTTTATCTAATCATTATCGAGAAAAAAAATTTATAATATAAAAAAGTTTATAACTCGGTGGCGTATTAATTGTATAAACTTTTCATTATGCCCCGGGTAGGCAACATAAATGTGTATTGAAAGTCACGATATGTTTCGATTGTCAAAGTTCCAGTTTATAGTATAATAATCTATTTCTTATTTGTACACATGAATCATATCTTTTTTAGCTATACGCATTAAAGGCTGGTTCAAAGAGTTGTCATGTTGAGATAAAATTGAATGCACATTGTTTCTTTAATACGAAAGTTTTTGCAAGTTAAAAAAAAAATTAGTCTATCATGTTTAGGTCCCATATTCTAGCTCGAAGTTCCGTGGTCACATCTAGACCATATATCAAGTACATATATTAAATGACAACAAATTATTAATATACTGTATACATTTATGGGCTTACTAACATGCACTGTGTAGGGGTGTTTATCGGTTCGGGTTATCGGCTTGTTTTGGTTCGGTTTGTTCTAATTTTTTTTTTCCGGTGTAATCGAAAACCGAACCGAACCAATTCAAATTTAACTAAACCAACCTAAAAAAAACAAAACCAATCCCTAATAACCTAAAACCGAACCTAATAAAATTACCTAAATTTAATAATTTATTCATTTATTTATATATATTTTTTGAAAAAATAATTTTCAAGCTTAAAAATATTATATATATATTACAAAAGAGTTTTAATATATTTTTTTTAATATAAATATATAAAAAAATATATATATTTATTTGATTTCGGTGTCTGGATTAAAAACCATAACCGAACCGAAAACCAAACTTTTATTTCGGTTCGTTCGGTTTTGGCAATTCGGTTCGTTCGAGTTCGGCGGTTATTTTTTCGGTTCTGGTTTCGATTTTCGGTTTATTCGATATTACCCAACCCATGAACACCCTAGCACTGTGAATAATAAAATGCACCATAAATTTGAAGTTAAATACTTAAAAGAGAGAAATGTTTAAAATAGCTTGGCAAGCTTAGTGGTCATGTTGAGGTTTTTAAGTGTCATTATAACATCCAATCCATTAATACTACTTACCATGAATAACGATGAACCCTTTGTTGAATTATATAACATGACAATCATATATAAAACACATAAAACATCAAAGAAACATGCGGAAGCATATAGGAACGAATAATGAATAATTAACTAACATAAACATAAACTATTCGCACCTTTTTTATTCGAACAAGAATCAATTCCACAAAACAGCATTGAGATGAACCCTAATTAGGGTTTATAGGATTATAAGAATTACCCGTTACCGTTTTGTAATTCAATCCAAGATACAATAAATAGTGTGATTGTAACACGTTATTTTACACACCACTATTAACTAATTAGAGTAAATGCTAGTTTAATTAACACAAAACAACTTGTTTATAGAAAACAAAAGTAATCGACCCAAGCACTGGTTTGGTCGATTAGTTATGACTAAAGAACAAGAAAAATACTTTAGGTTTTGGTTAAGTGTACAAGATTACCCAACAATAAACCTAAAGCCTTGTATTTATAAGATGGAAAACTTGGAGGACAAGTTGGAGTGGGAATGGGTTACCTCAAAGCCCATCCGATCGTTTACTAACCCACAAGGGGTTTCCGGATCCTTCTTGAAATCTAATTTCCACTCTAGTCCTTTTCCTTTAACATATAACGATCGTTAGTCCATTACATTTAATTAATTAACGTTCATTAGTCATTTGTGTAATTAATAACTAAATA
Source organism: Chrysanthemum makinoi (assembly GCA_910596185.1). Taxonomy (NCBI): domain Eukaryota; kingdom Viridiplantae; phylum Streptophyta; class Magnoliopsida; order Asterales; family Asteraceae; genus Chrysanthemum; species Chrysanthemum makinoi. The sequence continues at coordinate 1,144,583 of OU343217.1, read as the reverse complement.
TAACATTTTATATTTAATTATTAAACTTAAATTCTCATACGTAAAGTGTGCAATCTCGTGGTCTCAAGTTCAATCCTAACACACATCTATTAATATTTTGTCCATTAAACCAACAGCTCCCACTTGGACATATCTTAATAGTGTGATCACATCGGTTAGCGTCTAGCAACACTTTGATGCCTCTAGTATAACTCGAGTAAGGTCTCCTGGAAAAACCTTTTAATGATTCATCATTATTATTATCCTTTTGTTTCTAATACCATGTTAAATAAAGATATGGATTTAAGTCATTCTTTATTCAACCATTCTGTTTCTCGTTATTAGTGATTGAGCAAGATTACCAAATCTTCTGAACATATTCATGGGAGATCTTGGGCATGACCATGCAAACATCTTGTCAACCTCTACGAGGCCCCAAAGCAGTATTAAACTCCAAAATAAATTTGAAGGAACAAATTCTATCTTGACTACAAGAATAACCCATTAACTTTGCAACACTTCGTGAAACAACCCTTTTGACTACCGCCACGTTATAGTGTTAAGTTGTTCCACAGAAGTGCACTACATTAATGACAATTATCTGGTATCTCAAGTCTGAGGATAATTATTCATGATTTACTTAATAACAATATCCATAAAGTAAATTCATGTAGTTGGGATAAGTCCTATATTCAATTCATTGAATATCATCTGAAATTGGTATGCTTTCTCATCAATATACTTCTAAGTATATTCTACCAAATCACCCAGATTTGTCTTAATTTAACGATACTCCCATATCATTAATTGACAACGGACGCTTTAGAATAAATAAATTTATTCACGAATTAAACATGCAAATATATGATACAATATATTATAAAATCAAACATACCAAGTATTTGATTTATTATAACAATTGTTTAACATCCCTTATCCAAATACTAAATAGATCAATGCATGAAAATTCCAGTTGATGAATTATGCCTCAAGTAATGACAATCATACTTGTTGACAAGGTATAAATCAACAAACTTGATCTATCGTAATTTTGAGAATACTTATTTTAAGAATTCAATTAGTAAAGTCTTTGTATGTGTGCATTCACCAATCCACATAATAATTCATAAAGTATGTGTCATCCTCTATCACCAATTTATGACAATTTAAACTTTGAAACATTTTAAAGTTTAAAGTATTCTTATTCTTTTAATGTATAATGCAATCTGCACACATTCGGGGAGATCTTGGGCATGGCCATGCAAACATCTTGTCACTCTACGAGGGCCCCAAGCAGATTAAACTCCAAAATAAATTGAAGGAACAAATTCTATCTTGACTACAAGAATAACCCATGAACTTTGCAATACTTCAGGAAACAACCCTTTGACTACTACGTATAAAGCTAAGTTGTTCCACGAAGAATCTACCAATACCACATGGCCATTAACAAGGATGAAATCCTACCATGACTAGTATGAGTGTCATCTCAATTAAACCAAAGATCATTGTATACAAACAACATTATGCTCATTAAAACTCCGTAAACTTTAATATCTTATTGTGTAATGTTTGATGTCTTCAAACTTTCAAGTTTGTAGCTGATGACAATTTGCACAACAATTGACATATTGTTCATCCATAGAATTTAGGAGCAATTCCAGGCTGAGGATGTAATTATATTAGAATATTCATTACACAAGTTATCTAATAACTTTTAGTTAGATATCAATGTTGTCAAATCACTTCTTATTCAAGAATGATACAACAATTTTAATTCACAACATGATGTACATGATGAATCTACAGGTCAAACTTAGACTTCATTCATGTTCTATATTGTCAAAAGATATTTATCCATTTCTCAAATGATATATCATGTTTTATTAGAATCATTTGTTTTACTGCACATGTTAATATTCCTAGGTTGTATGTTTTAATTCTTAAATCTTATAAGTGAAGTTTCATTCAAATCTAAGACTTAACATTTAACTTACAAAGAATGTTACTTCCTATATGTTGTACAACATATAAGATTTAAAACCTTAACATAATACCCCCACTAGCTTTCAGGAATACTTAAAATTTATCTTATTTCAATTATAAATCAAAACTAAGATTTAATAATTAAACATAAGAATAAATTTATAGATGCATGCATTTATCTATTCATGAATTATTGCACTTCTCATACTTCCAAAGATTATATGAATTCAAAACCTTTCGATTACTTACCGTCCTCGCCAAGTAATTTCAAGAAAGAGTTTTTATATTCCATTGTCATATTTCATATTAATGAAAACAAGAATGACAATTATCATCTCAGATATATTTAATGTGTCTAGAAAAGAATATTCAATCATAATTAATTGCTTAAGTGTGATCAATAATCTTGTCATAAGACAAGCATTAAATATGTGTACAATATTGTCCATATGATTTCTACATAGAAATTCAAACCACTATGGTTTTCATCTCTTTGAAGAAACTCATTTCCATTCTCTAGTCTAACTATTAAGATAAACCAAATTTCCAAAATTGATTATCTTTATGGACAACATATTTAACATTCATAGTATGAGTAATTTTCCCAAATCAATATTTGGTAATCCATCATAATGATTATTAGGTTTACTATAATCCTGTAACTCATATTTCTCAGCATATAAGTCAAATATTTGAGATATCCGTGAATAAAAATTCCATCATTATTAGGTCTATCATTTACATGTCTAACCTCATCATGATATTTACTAGTGTGTTTTTAGAAGATAATGTATCTAGTCATTTTATCTTTCAAGATAAAAAAAAAAAAAAAAAAAAAAAAAAAAATCCCACTTGCCTTTTGTAATATATAGACTATCTATATATACTTAGCAATTAGAGCAAAACTACATTCTTCTCTTTTTAGGATATTACAAATACACATCGATAATTCCTGACTTTAGTTTGTTAATAACCTATTCATAAATAGTTTAACAAATTCAGAATCTTCAATTTTAAAACTTAATGTGATTCATCACATTCCATAATGAAATGGTGTTTTATCGATCTTCTAGGTTGGAGTCATATTGAGTATATTCAATCCATACTCAATTTTCTAACCATGTTACTTCTAAAACAAAGTTATGGTTATCTTGAATCAAACAAATCAAATAGAGTTTGATTCTCCTAACTGAACATACCATTAGCTTGTGGTATTACATTAGAATTAATATTGTAAGACAATCTAACAATATATAAGATAAACATATTCCTTTTGGCTTACCTATTTACCAACTAAGTCAACTTAATGGTATAATAGACTTTTCAAGCCAATTGCATGCTTTATAACACAAGTACTCTTTAACCAAGTCACTTCATATCCATGTCTCATCAAGAAAACATAAACTGTTATAATCCTATTATACGTTATAAATCATTGATCAACTCAATGACTTCTTGTATATGTCTTAATTAAAAACCATAACAAGTTAACGTCTTACTTTATTATAAGTCTTAAAAGACTTTATGTTTATGTCTTTACAATGAATTATAAACATGTTTAACTAAAGTAATTATGAAAACAACTCTTGGTTTCAATAGTAATTTCAAGTTAATTTATTTACTTCATAATAATGTAGGACTTCATTATTTTTCATTTATGTCATTCCAAAATACATAAATAAACAAATTGAAGTAGTATTATATTACTTTATTTATTTATGTCATTCTAATAATACATAAATATTTAATTTGAAGTAGTCTTATATATATTTTGACACATGTTCTAAATACTTTTCTAATTTAGAAATCAAATTTATTCCATAATGATCCCATAACTTTATGGAGATTTACTTTGTTGTTGCAATCTCGCCAAGTTCTCAAATGACGTAAATTGCAACACCAAGTGTTTCTTGAATTAGATATGTACAAGTTATATTAGAGTGTTAGTCTCTTATCTTGCAGTCAAGAGAATCCGTTAAATCATATACCTATATGTTGTACCTTGCACACACTATAGATTTCTCCCACTTTGGCGTGGAACAACATCATGTAGCAGATAAACAACATGACATATGTTTGTTTATGTGACTAATATGATTGTGTCATTGATATTAGCATAACTAGCAGATGTTGAACCACTTCATTGTCTAATAAGGAAACGTACATAACTATCCTTGAAAACATAAGTGTCTACAAGTGGAAAGTAATTATCTAAAGACATTCTAGAGATAATCTGGGTTACTACCAAGATGGCAAAGCTTGTAACTCCCACTGAATTAGAGATCATTACATTAATTCTTTATTCAGTAATAAGAACACAATACTCCCACTGGATTTGACAACATTTGTAAGTGTTTCATTAACCAGTAATAAGAACACAATACTTCCCTACACTTTTGAGAAAGTCCATACATAACAATTACTTTTGTACTAAAAGAGTGTATTTTACTATGTAGATGATGAATTATCCATCAATGCTATTAACTTGAAATAATTGGGCATGCAATTTCTTTCTTAATAGTTCTACTATTCCAACAATTGTAAGTAGTACTTTAAAATGGTCAAAGCACAACAACTAGATAAAATATGCTAGTTTGTCTTTTACCAATTTTGCAGTAAATTAGTATAGCATCTAATTTAATAACTCAGAAAATATGCAATTTTCTTAACTCTTAAAATTTGCTTACGAGTTACGTATTTATAATTTAGACAATTCTAATTGTCTTATCATACCTTTCTCATTCATGAAAAGGAATAGGATTGACTCTCACTCTTTTTTATGAAAAGAGGATTAGGTTTATTCTTTTAGCAAAGTTAACTCTACATAAAAACCATTACATGTGTAGATCAATTTACCAATACAGGAATAACCTACGTTTCCGGTTTAATGTTGCATTAATACATTTAAAGAATTTTCAAAATTCAATTTAAGTATTTTCGATAATTAAACTTTTCAAGAAAATAAAATACCCAAGGTAATATTCATATAACCATAGAATTTTCTCGAAAACTAGGATCCAAATTATTATAGTTCCATTACATCAGTTGATCTGCTAGTAACGAATGCATATAATAAGGTAATCTATCGAATAATAATTGGCAAACATTTTCCAATTCCTAGATCATTATGGGATTTACATTTTCCAACGCTATTGCAAATGTAAACATGTTTTATCCCATCTTGTGCCTTGAGTCCATGTCTCACTTACTACTCAATTAAAGTCATCTAACTTAAAGAACTGCAAATATGTTCATGTAAGGTCTGACTTTACATAAATATTTACCTTTCCATCGTAATCTCGTCAAGTTCGACATGACGTAAATTGCAACTTCAAGTGTTCCTTTAACTAGATGGCACAAACTTAATTTATAAAGGGTATTAGTTTTGATTTATGTGTCAAATCAAATATGTACAAAGATGTCATGCATTCATCTTGTAGCATAAATTTTAATAAAAAACTTTTTATTAACCAATTTATAAAGATCAAATTATCAAAGTTTTGAATGAGGTATTAGTTTCGCCAATCAAGGAATTTACCTTTAATTATCATCTATTATACCGTACTTTTGCATAAGTCTAAAGACTTAGTGTTTCGGATAATTACCACAAAAATGGCGCATGGAATTAAAGCTAATTCGCCCTTAAGATGATTTTGTACGCATAGCCTACTTGGTAACTCCAATTTGACTCGCAAAGAAGCGGAGAATTTGGTCAGCGTTGAAGCTATGACCTCCTTCTTTCGGGTTACAATTTAATGCGCTCCCCTCCTTGTACCCCTCATACAAAAGTTCAGTCAAATTGGGTGAGCGTTCTCACTATTTGTACCAAAACAATCAATCAATTAAACTTATTGAAAATTTAACTCTTCAATAACAAATCAAATTTCACCATTGTTTAGTCCGTTTTACTTTTCTATTCAAAATTACCCTTTGCTTAAAACTTGTCACATATAATAAACAAACAAGTAAACAAATAAAAAATAAATAACTAAAAATAATGCGCACATAACTAACAATTACTACATGTAAACAAGTAGCCACATGAAACTTATTTGATAAAACCTATTAATAATCAATATCTAGGTTAATTAATGTATATATTAACTAGGGCTTTCACTTTCCCAATTGAAAGTGAGCCACATACATCGACGAATCGATTGCGTAAACCATAATTAAAATATACCAAATTGCACATAATTGATTCATTAATATTATTGAGGTATTCCCAAATTCAAGATTTATCAAAAGAATAAACATGTGTATAAAACTTAACAATTAATTTTAGCATAACCAATCTTAACAATTAAATATATATATATCGACAATAATCCATGCCAAACATGCACGTTTTCATAGATTTAACATAACAATTTATTCACGTTGTCACAGGATTGCATGCAATTCCATGTCACATAACACTTTATTCATGAATATATCACGTAACAAATATATTAATTCTAGGTTTCGATATTGATAACATAACAATTATATAAACCCTAAAACAATTTTTAACAAAAATCGACTAATTTTTTTTTAATTTGATCCATAATTTTTTTTTAAACAATTAGGTCAAAAGCCCTAACCCTAAAATTAGGGTTTACATAATCATAACCAAAACCCTAGAATAATCATATCAAACAACATACGATATTTGTTTTTTACGTGTTTAGTAATTAATTACTCATTAAACAAGACTCATGATGCCACTGTTGGAATTATATAACATGAAAATCATATATAAAACACATAAAACATCAAAGAAACATGCGGAAGCGTATAGGAACGAATAATGAATAATTAACTAACATAAACATAAACTATGCGTACCTTTTTTATTCTAGCCGAACAAGAATCAATTCCACAAAACTAGCAATTGAGATGAACCTAATTAGGGTTTATAGGATTATAAGAATTACCCCTTACCGTTTTGTAATTCAATCCAAAATACAATCAATAGTGTGATTGTACCACGTTATTGTACACACGTACTATTAACGAATTAGAGTAAATGCTAGTTTAATTAACACAAAACAACTTGTTTATAGAAAACAAAAGTAATCAACCCAAACACTTGTTTGGTCGATTTGTTATGACTAAAGAACAAGAAAAACACTTTTGGCTTAGGTTATGTGTACAAGATTACCCAACAATAAACCTAAAGTCTTGTATTTATAAGATGGAAAACTTGGAGGACAAGTTGGAGTGGGAATGGGTTACCCCAAAGCCCATCCGATCGTTTACTAACCCACAAGGGGTTTCCGGATCTTTCTTGACATCTAATTTCCACTCTAGTCCTTTTCCTTTAACATATAACGATCGTTAGTCCATTACATTTAATTACTTAACGTTCATTAGTCGTTTGTGTAATTAATAACTAAATATAACATTTTATATTTAATTATTAAACTTTAATTCTCATACGTAAATTGAGCAATCCCGTGGTCTCAAGTTCGATCCTAACACACATCTATTAATATTTTGTCCATTAAACCAACACCCTTTAGATGGCAGCAAAAACCCGGAAGCAACCGAATTCACAAACCCCCTCCTTGCACCACTTCTGAAATAAATGTCATGGCCCATTAACCATTATCCGGAGTTGAGAGCTAACTGTTATCACAGTGACATAATGAAATTCCATAATTAAAACCACGGAAAAAACTAAGAACCCTAAACTCATGAAAAAAAAAGTTTATAGAAATTAGAGTTAGTACTTACCTGTCAATTTGAATTCTAAATCTTCTGTTTTGCACGTTGGATGTATCTACTGAAGCAGTCAAGCTATTTTTTATTTTTTTTAGATGAAAAGGATTAAGGAGCCACTATCTATTTAGTGTGTTTAGGGTTTGTGTTAGTTCATCTACATGGCCTTTTATGCAAGTTTTGAGAAGAGTATGTGGGTGTTAGAGCTTGTTGAATCTTAACCCACTAACAAAACGGAAAGAGAGATTTGCCAATTGAAACATGTTAATTTATTAACAGTAATGTAATTTGACGAAGTTTAACTAAGCTCCATCAATACTCCACTAATACTCCCTCTCAACCAATAGCAACCCTCTATCTCAGGTTAAACCCGAAGTTACGAGACTACTCTCAGAAAAGACCTGCCCGTAATATTTTTGGGACATGTGATATAGTATAATGTCGTATTCGACATTATGGACCAGCTACTATTTAATGACCAACTATACATGATTAAGTCCGTGCTGAATACCTACTCCAATTAATCCTGCCAAATCGATCAAGCTTATCGATCTTATATTTATCTATACATTATATCCCTAGCACAAAATAACACTTCATATATTCAACACATTAACACAAACGTAAACCTATATTTTCTGCTAGCTAAGCTATATATACACCAACGTTTTATCGGCAATGTCATCCTTCGACACCATCATTCCTACTCCTACACAAGCCAATGCAGTAAAGTCTTCAGGGTCACCCCCAAAATACAAGTCTAGTACGAAGAAATTTGAAGTGGTCGATGCGGCCTTGAGGGTCTTGCTTTTTGCAACTGCATTGGTTGCCATCATAATTATGGCCACTTCTAAACAAACTAAACTGATTACCTTGTTACCGGGCTTGACAATTCCTGTCTTTGCCAAATTCGATCAGTCCCCAGCTTTCATGTAAGTTATTTCAGCTATATACCTTCATTGAGCGAATATATAGTTTTTGGTGTTTGCATATATATGTTTCATGTCTAAGATTTTTTTTTGAACGGTGATTTCATTAAAGAAATAGCAAGGAGCTAGCAAAACAAATTACATAATAATTGATATAGAATTACAAGGGTGACAAAACCAATCTATCCAATTCATTGAGTTCTTCTTTTTTCTGCTTGTGATCCAAGTGTAAGACGAAAGTTTGATATCATTAAGAAGCAAAGACTTTTGAGGCTGTTTTTGAGAGAACAAAAATAACTTTTAGTGACTAAATGGGAACAAAAATTAAAATAGCATATTGTGCTATACGAGTTAAATAATTTCTATGTGTGGTTATATATGACACAGATACTTAGTAGCAGCGCTTTCGGTAGCTTGCTTGTACAGCATAATCACTGTCTTGCTATCGATTTTGGCTTCAATGAAAAAAGGAGGAAACACATCAAACCTACAGTTTTATTTTGTGATGTTTGATGTTGTAAGTTTTCAAACCTTACTCATTTATTTAAAATCCAACTTACTTCATATCCATATTTGCACGTAATATCAAATTGTACACAATCAATTATTGATTTATTGTTATGTGACCACAGTAGAGTAAATTTAACCAACCATGATACATTTATGTTATAGTGACCACAAACTAGTAGTTATTAGAGGCGGAGGGAGAGAGGAGGGGCAGGGTGGCACGTGGCTCCTTAGCTTAAAAAACATTGAAGTGTATATTTTTTTAAAAATATTTGGCTATTTTGGTAATTGGCCCTCCTAACGAATTGATTTATAGTGTAATTTTAGAAATTATCAAAGTTTGCCCCCTCGACTATAACTTTCGGGCTCCGCTTGTGGTACAGTTATCCGGATACTTGCATTACTTGCACATATATATATGAACATCAAGTAACTGTCTTAATAAAATGAAACTAACTAATAATTAATGGCCGTACGCATACGGTGCAGTTGCTCTTGGGTATCGTTGCTTCAGCGACAGGTGCGGCAGGAGGAGTTGCATACATTGGACTCAAAGGAAACTCTCATACCGGATGGACCAAGATCTGTAATGTATATGGTTCCTTCTGCTTTCAAATTGCAGCCTCGGTTGTCCTATCGCTCATATCCTCCATAACACTGCTACTCCTTGTTTGGCTCTCCATTTATGTGCTTTTCAAGAAGATTACGAGTCGATAATTGGTTGATACTGGAATATATCTCATGTAAAGGTGTTGTCGATACATAATTGAACTGAAAGAGTTGATATGTACGTAATTGTTTATTTGTCCGAGAAATATAATCTGTGTTATTAGCGAAAATCATTGGGTTGGTTTTGAGTGAAAAATATAACGCTTTACATGCACAACAACAAAAACTAAATTTATATATGCTATACCAACAATGACCTCTTGAGTATTAAGCATGTCTTATTATTAGAAAAGGTTACAATAATACTTCTGTATTTGAAAAGTACTTAAGCAAGACTACTAAGTTAACCCATTCTTCATGCCCCTGATTTACTGACAAGAGGTCTCAGATTTAAACTTCAGTAACTACACATTTGGGAATGGCCATGGGATAGAAAATGGTCGAAATGGACTAATAAAAACGGTCACAAAAATATCTCATTTAAACAGCGTATATGTGAATCTAAAACTCGGCCCGTAACACTTACAAATTAATAAAAACTTCATCCACTTGTCTAAAATGTAGTTATATATAACGACCGGAAACTGACACTAGCTCAAATGTGTTTCATTACATAGGTACCCTTACAATACAAGATTGTGAAATCTAGAACTTCAATATACGATGACTAGCTCCAAGACCACAGCATGAGGCGGGCTAGCTCAAAAAATCGTTTAGAATGATTGAGGATGTAAAACCCTGGATATGTCTTGTTTAAAGAAACAGTAAATTGATAAAAGCTAAAACATAGTGTAATCGCAGTAAAAAAATCTTGCAGCCAACCAGAAAATAAGTAGATATGGTTCTACAAAAACTGTCTCATGAACCCAACACTAGATCATGAAACTATTAAGTATTTGAACTTAAAGAAGGTACAACATAGAAAAAAAAGAGAAGCTTCTGCAATGTATATGAACCTCAACCGCACGGACAACATTGCTTTATCCCTTATTGCAACATCAAGTGCAGCTTCACAGTCATCATTAATCACCAATGCATTAGCATAAATGTCATATGTTTAGAGATAGTGATCCATAAAAAACCAATACAAACATCATCGTAGCACAGTTAGTTTTAACTAATAAGCATGCACCTCCCTTTGAAAGCAGTAGCTTAACCATATGTTATATACCAATTCGTTGGAATATTTCAATGTAGATGTTATGGTATCTACATCCAACAACACCTTCAGAATTACACATTTTTCTTTGCCACTTTCTTACTTAGATTTATAGAGGAGGCACTTGTTGTCCCAAAGTGTGAGTCTAAAATGAATTGCATAAACTCAATAACTATTATTTCGCCTAACATTAAACTGCTACATGTATGAAGTATTTATAAGGTTCGCATGAACCATCATGACTATTCGGTTGGATTGTAACCGATTATAACTAACAAATAACTACTTTGTAACTACCATAACTACCATAACCGTATTTCAGTTATTTAACTAACTAACCATAACTAACTTGGCGGTTGTAACTATCTAACCACCAAGTTTGGTCCTTCGTGTTTTGTTATCTTCATACGCAGCAATGTCAGATTATTAGCTCACATCTCTCCTCCTTAATCTTGATCGTTGCTTCGTCCTAAGTTTTGAACTCCCAGCATTTGTCGATAGTCACGAACTTTAGTCTTGGTAAAGCTTTCATAAAATATCTCGCTCTTTGTAATTATCCACCGACGTGTTCCACATTGATGTGTCCATTCTCTACGATTCACGAATGAAATGATAGCGAATTTCGGCTTGCTTCTTCCAATAAAAACTAGGTTCCCCGACGAGTGCTATTGCTGAAATCTTGTCGACCTTCAACAAGTATTTTTCTCTCTACCATCCAGTTAATTCACTAAGTAGTTGTTTTAACCATAAGGCTGACATGTTGCTCCAAAGAGCCTATTCCGATTCACATGATGAGAGAGCGCCATCAAGTATTTCCGAGTATACCAAGTAATAGGTGATTCTCCAAAATAGAATACTATCCCAAGAGAGTTCCTTTTCTTTGATCGGTATTGATTCCATAACTACCGCCGCCAGAACCTATAATCTTGCGTACCGCCTCTTTGTGATACTATGCCATGCTCATTTGTTCCTTTGATGTATCGACATTTCCGCTTCATGATCCTTCGGTCTTGCATAAATCTACCGAGTAGTCCGAATCGAGTAACTAAGATCTCGGTCTTTATGTAGTAAGTACCTAGACTTCCAATTAAACTTAGGTAATAAGTTGCTCCAATCGAAGTTTCCATTTTCCGCCACCAACTTAGTGCCGGATCCATTGGTATCTTTGAATCACATCGTCCGGCCACTTGTTTCTTTCAAGATCTTGTTAATGTATCCCCGCTTGCTTGATTGCACTTCCTCTTGTCTCAGTGTAACTTCTAACCCAAGGTAATAAGCTAATAATCCTAAGTCGCTCATTTCAAATTTTACTTTCATCTGGGATTTGAACAAGTTGATTTCTTTCTTTAGAGCCCGTGACTATCAAGTCATCTACGATACTCCAACTATAAGTGTAGAAGTCTTGCTTCTTCTCGTAAACCGCTTGTTCGAGATTACATTTCTTAAAGTCCAATGACTTCAAGGTTTGATCAAGTTTCACATTCCAAGCTCGTGGTGCTTGTCTTAAGCCATATAATGACTTTGTGAGCTTGTAAACTTTCCCCACTCCTTTTGTTGTATAAAACCTTCAGGTTGTGTGACATATACTTCTTCTTTCAAATCTCCATGTAAAAACACTGATTTGACATCTAGGTGATGTACTTGCCATCCATGATATGTCAGCTAGTGCTAAAATCAAACGAATCGTTCCCGATATCGCAATCAGCGCATATACTCTCGCCGAAGTCTATTCCTTGTTCTTGTACATAACCTTTTGCTACTGTCAGGCCTTGTATTTGATGATTTCTCCTTTTGCATCTCGCTGAAGACCCATTTAATTCCTATTGCCTTTGATTTGTAGGCAAGGTAGTAAAGAGTCCATGTGTTGTTCTTGTTTATTGAATCTAGTTCAATCCTGGCCTTGATCCATTTTCATATACGCTGAAGCCTCCCTTGTAGTTACGTGGTTCTTCTTCCGTAAATAGTAAGCTTTGAGGTTCAACTCTACGTGCATACTTATATATTTCCGCGGTCCTTGAGACCTTGTAATGGAGTGTCATCAAATATATCTTCTCGAGTTCTTTATGAACTAATAGTAGCTTCTTCTTCCTCTTCTCCGAAAAGGGTTGTAAAGTGTATGTCGTGTGGGTGATCGAGAGTCGGGAATGCGAATGGTTCCTCGCCTCTGGTAGGTGTTGTCATTGTTCCTCTCGAAAGTGACTAATGTAGCAGCCTTTCCATTTTAATTCTTCCACAAAACTTACCCAAAATGAGCCTAGTATACTTGTTTCCTCTCCTGTTGTTATCCCAATCCCGTGGTTTTGTTTCCATAAAATTTACATCCCTACCGAATGTTTTCTCTTTCCTTTCGACCATATAGCCTACATGCTTTCGATCCTTCCTCTACTCCTAAGTAAATCATGGGTATGCTTCTATCGCCCAAATTTTGCAGACATGAGGTATCGCTACTTTGGCATAAGCCGCGCATCCAATATCCTAGGTTTAGATTTGGCTTCTTTCTGTTGCAGAGTGCCTCATATGGTGTTTTTATCTATCGGGGCTCTTGTAGGTACCCTGTTTAGTATATAAATGGCTGCATTTCTTCCACCAAAGTTTAATGGTAACTTCATAGCTTTCATCATACTTCTCGTAGAGTAGATATTTCTATTTCTCCTTTCCACAACTCCATTTTGTGAGGTGAGTATGGTGCTATCAATTGTTGTGCTATTCCATTTTCTTTACAATATTTGGTGAATTCATAAGATGTAAATTCACCTCCCTATCGTTCTTAGCATCCTTAATTTTTTCTCATTTCCATTTCAACTTGTTGTTTAAACTCCTTGAGCGTGTTAAATGCCCGATCTTTTGATGGAAAGTAGGCCCACATTAAACGTTTCCTGTCCCTTCTAACAAGAAAATAAGTTTCTTTCAGTGTGTGCTTTTGGACTTATAGAACAGAGGTCTCCATATAGTAAATACAAAGGTTTCTTTGATCTAAACTTAGCTTGATTTGGAAATGGTGTCCTACTATGTTTTCCTAATAAGCATGCATCACAAATATGTCCTGCATGGTTTATCCTTGGTATTCCTTCTACTAGACCTTTCCTTGTCATCTTGTTGATGTCGCCAAAGTTTAGATGACCTAATCTAGCGTGCCATAGCCATGCTTGGTTATCTACATTTGCTAAGAGGCATATGGGTGCTTCTATCTTCAATTTGATCTTGTAAGTCTATTCTTCGATCTTTCTATTTTCATCAACAAACTTCTTATTTTTATCATACAAAGTCAGTATATTTTCATCCATGATGATCTTACAACCTATTTCCGTGAGTTGTCCTAGACTTAGTATGTTGCTCTTAAGGTTTGAAATGTAGTATACATCCGATATTATCTTTTGTTCATGGTTCTTACAACCTAATAGTATAGAGCCTCTTCCCTTTATCTCTACATACGATCCATCTCCAAAACGTACGTCCTGTGTGTTTGTTCAATGTCTCTAAAATGATTCCCAATTCCGTCATATGGTTACTTGCACGTTATCTAAATACCATATGCTTATGTCTTCAGCATATTTCGTGAAGTCGCCATTCATTCAGAACTTCTTCGTGTTCAGCTTCATGTGTAGCCATTAATTGTGATGGTTCTTCGTCTTCTAAGATAAGGCTTGATTGTTCATGAGTTTTTGATGGTTCTTTGTAGTCCCTTTTAAAATGTCCAATTTTTCCACATTTGTGACATTTTACTTTGCTCATATCCCACTCATGGTTATTCCACTTTGTGTTTGATCTTCCTTTGTGAGTTGAGCCTTCCTCCTTTGAGTCATACTTATTCTTATTACGTTGCGGTTTCCTCATGAGAAGTTTGATCTACCTCCGCGATTATTAAAACGCCTTCCCTTTTTCGAGTGTTCGCCATGTGCGAATAGTAAGTTTTCCTGGCTTTCTACTTGTTCTCCTTTTCGGAGTTTTATCCTTTCATCAAATACCTTGAGTTTTCCAATGATCTCGTCTAAGGTAACTTCATTAAGATCATTTGATTGCTCTATGGATGCAACTATATGAATGAATCTATCTGGTGTGAAATCTAATAGTTTTCATACTAAAAGTGATTCATCAAGTGTTTTTCCTAATTCTTTTGCCTTAGTGGCATAGCCGTTTAGTTTAGCCGTAAATGCATCCACCATGTCATCTTCCTTCATTTGAAGTGTTTGAAATCCAATCATTAATGATTGTAACCGCTTCTTTGCACTCTCTTCTCCAACGTGTCTTTTCTTTAACGAATCCCATAATTACTTCATTGTTTTACAACCCGCCACTTGTAATATCACATCTTCGGTCAACGCTTCATAAAAGAAGGCGATCGTTGCCTTATCCCTTTATCATCTTCTTACATTATCTTTCTTAGGTTCTATCATTTCCCATAAACCTTGTGCCTCAAGTATAACCTTAATTTGAATTGACCAAACCGTAGTTTGTCGATTTCAACTTAGGGCATTGATAGTATGTCATAGGTGTTACGGGTTTTGGTGTGACTAAAGCGGTGTTAAGATCGTCGAGAGACATCAAGTGTGCGTCGATCTTCACTTTCTAATGTTTGGGATTTTCTAACTAGTATGGTATTTCTACTATGCGAGAACGAAAAAATAAAATTTTGGGAATCCTAATAGTATGGATTAATATATAGTTCTCGGGATTTCTTAATAGTATAAAATAAACTTCTATACTATCTTAATATAATAGAAATCCAAAATTTGAATCGTGACCTCGTTGTTGCGTTAAACACAAAGTATTCCTCGTGTTTGATTGCTTGAGTATTGTACCAACTACGTCCTTTCTTTCCTCGTTCACCAATGTGTTGTTGTTTTCTCGTTGCTTATTTCTTGTATCCAAAAATCAATTCGCAAAGACAGGTCTCCTTTTGTTGTTATCGAAGTTTTTTCAATAAACTAAACGAGTTCCTTCTTTGCTATACCACACTTGTCCCACGTTGTCTCCTCTTTTTGTTTTCTCATTGCTTACTCCTTTGCGTTTGTCGCGTATCCTTTCCCTTTGCGTTTCTTTATCAACCGGTTCTTCTACACAAAGTTTCCCTTTTACTTGACGTCAGATTTCTTCTTCCTCGTTGCCTTAATCGGACAAAGGTTTCGTCTTTGTTGTCGTTATTTCACCCAACAAAGTTGTAACGATATTGTTCTTTCTTTTGGTTTTGTTGTCGCGTTCCAAAGATCACAACAAAACACGTCCACCAATTTTGTTTGATGCTTACGTTTGCAACTCCACACAAGTTCGATCGTGCACTATCTCCCTTGCGTTCCTAGTTATACAGGCGTCGTTCTTTTTATTTAAAACGCCGCATATCCCACTGAAACAAAAGTTCGAGCGTATGTTCTTCCTTGGTTGTTCTCGTTAAGAGTTTTGGTACCCAACGAGCGTGTGTAACGCTTGCTCTGATACCAATGGTTGTCCCAAAGTGTGAGCTGAAAATGAATTGCAAATAAACTGAATAACTATTATTTCGTCTACCATTAAACTGTTACATGGATGTATGCAAGTATTTATAAGGTTCGCATGAACCATCATGACTATTCGGTTGGATTGTAACCGATTATAACTAACAAATAACTACTTTGTAACTACCATAACTACCATAACCGTATTTCAGTTATTTAACTAACTAACCACCATAACTAACTGCGGTTTGTAAACTATCTAACGACCAAGTTTGGTCCTTCGTGTTTTTATCTTCATACGGACAATGTAGATTATTAGCTCACAAGACTCAAAATGTTGGCATCATCATCATTAAACCACCACAAACGTATATGGCAGTTGGTCGTAATTGTTGGGAAAATGTTTGCAAAAATGATTATTTGCAAACTTTAGACACTATTTAATGTATGTATATATTATATTGTACTGGTTAGTTGGTTTGCTTTCTATTTGAAGAGAGGTTTACAACGAGCTATAAGTGTAAAAGTGGAGTTAATATAAATGAGATATCGTGTTTCAAAGTAACGCACTTGAAGCACAAACACTTAGAAATAGGTAAGTATCCTACATGGCTTGGAACAGGAAATGAAGATGTGTTTATATAGAAATTCAAGTATCAAGAATTTTGGTTGGTTTTACTCCAATACTTACACTTGCGCGCAAGGGTGCAGAAAATCGAATTTCTAGGCCGAAATATGTTTCAAGATTGTGAACTCATGTAAGCTCACGCAACATACGGCCACAAATGATGATCTGAAAATTCGAGTTTGTTCCCATATCTTTAGAAATTCTCACGAAATCGTTTTATGCATTGAAACGATCTTTTAAGGATATCATAGATTTGTTAGAGGTTCTTTTTATTTACTGGGGCTGTCTTGGTGGCCAAGAAAAGTTTTTAGTATAAATAGATGCCCTTCTTTATTCATTTTTAATAACAAAAGAAAAGGCCACTCTCGCCATACAGACGATCTCTTTCGTTCAAGAACACCTCATTGTTCTCGTGATTGTTCACGCAAGTTTATCATGTCAGTCAGTACATCTACTTTGGCCGTTGTACGTTGGGAAAAGTCGACGAACCTGTTTTTAAGGGAATCGTGTCTCGAACCTTGTGAACTCATGCGCGACATGCGGACAAGAATGCAGCTCCGAAACCTCGCATACGTGCGAATCTTTTTGTTGCCGTAATATATAAATATAAGCCATATCTCATATGTCTCATTCGTCATGCAACCCGAATTTGTGAGTCTTCTTGATCGTTACATACAAGTTGCTTCGTGATTTTCGGGCAAGTTTTTGGGCCGCTATACAAAGCTTTGGGTTGTACCGAGAAATAGATGGTGAATCGTATTAGGGAATGTGTTAAACCGCGATCCTCGTACTACAACCTTCTTGTTTTCTTTATTTATAAGTTCATATATGTAACCTTATTTTGTCTGTTTTATTTTTACATTAATTATTTATTGATTGTAATCTGATTTATTTTCATAAAAGTATACATGTTTCCCTGCAATTACCATGAATATTTTCCATGTTAGTGTTAAGTGGCCTAGATAATATCGTATGTACAATGTCTGAGATAAGGTTGATTTTGGTAATACGCACCCATAAAATGATTCATGCATTTGGTTTGTTCAATTTGGCAATTTGGAGGGTAGATTTTTCTTCCTAGTGATATGATGGTTCTTGAAATTTCTTTGAGTTATATGAACTTTTCTTGTGTCTTGTAAAATGTGTTTGAAAAATCGATTTTCTTGAAATGTGTCATGTCTAAGAATTTTGTGTTACAAATATTCTTTAGTTTTAATAAATTTACATGATTGGTAAAGATCCGGTGAGAAGAGGAGTAGTATGCATATTAGTGATAGTATAGGGAGTAAAGACAAAGTTTAGCACATGGCCAACTAGCTAGGAGATGTGGATGACTTCTTAGGAATTAGTCTCTTGGGGTGTATATTTTTTCTCCTTGTAGCAGCCGATCACCAACTTTTAGCTGTCGTTGTTCTTCCTCCCTCGTCTCTACAAAAAGATGTTTTGGGGGGGGGGGGCATTGTGCCTCATTCTTTTCGTTATAAATGTTGAATACAACGTAATTTGCAACAGAAGAAAATATGAAATGAGAAAAAAAAGAAGTAACTATAATTACACATTTGATATGTTCTGACTTGCGTTAGATGATTTCTATTCATTTGGAGATCATTTCTGAAGTGAAAAAGATGAAAAGGTAGCACTAGAACAACATTTGACATTTGGAGGACTAAAAATATATAGGATTCACGTAATTTGATGACATGCATGAATCTAATATATGCAGTTTCTAATTTTGATCTAGAAAATATATTTGGATGTGTCTAATTCAAATCGATATACCGAATTCAAAATACACCTAATTTGAATCAATGCATCTTGAATATGTGATTATATATCTACTTTTCATACTTTCAGTTTGAGTTTTCTTCTTATTTGATCCTCACTCTTCACATTATATATAGGTTTTGGTTATAGGTTCGCCATTGTCATACATTAATCATCCAAGTTAAACTATTGATAAATATCATTTGGGAGAGACTAATGTAATTGATTAGTAAAAAATAAATAAATCACGTGAATATCAGATTTAACATTACGACAATATATATTATATTTGCTTCAATAAAAGATTCGTTTATAAGTTTTAAAAGACAAAAAATTGTTAATCTAAAATTCAACCTGATGTACTCAAGTGTAATGTTAGTTTAACATTACAAGAATTTAAATTTAACAATATACACGTTTGGTTAAAAGTATCGAAAGCACACATTTCAAATTAAATTGATCTTAACACCATATTCATATTCCGTGTAGGTGTTAGGTTAAAAAAGAAAGTCGTTTGCTATTTTCTTTTGAGATAATCATTTCTAAATTTTTCCAACTAACCACTATATTCTTTTATGTGTATTCAATTTTTTTTCTTCTTATTTTACATAAGAACTTATAATAATTATATTATGTGTACCGTAAACTTTTAATAACTTGTATTGCTTGTATCATTATGATGAGATTATAATGTGACACTACTTAATCCCTTTTCGTTCAATATATATATGTTTTGTTTGAATTATATCCGCCAATCCGTTATATTTTAACCACGGATACCCCAAACACCCATTCTCGCAATTAAGGGTTGATATTTGTTTTTTATTGTATAAGATGAGTCAGATGCTAGGTGAGAGAGAATAGAATAAACTGAGAGGTAAGTGACAGAATGAAGTGTTTTGAGATTGTATGGTTAATATATAACAGGTGTAATTTAAACGTTGGATGTATATATTGAGCGGAAATGGATTAAATCATTTAATAGTGTTAATTCATAATCTGGCCATAATAATACCGCAGTGAAAGTTATTATAAATTTATGATACACGATAAAATTATTATAAATTTATGATACAGTAAAGCCTTATACATTTATCGGGTTATCGGGTTGAACCCGAACCCAATAAAGTATGAAATGTGTAACCCTAACCCGATCCTATAAGGCTATCGGGTTGACCCGATAGACCCGATAAGCCTAGTTGAACCCGAATGAACCCGACCCTATAGGGTATTATCGGGTTCGGGTCGGCTCGGGTCAAGCTGTTAGTCAATTTTGGTTCCACTGGTGGATGTCGCGGGTTTTGAATAATGGGTTTCGGAAGAAAATCAGGTTTAGATGATAGTTGATCTCAAGTGGAGGGATGCTTTATATGTTCGTATTATTTTTATTCGTGTATAACTTGTCTTGCAAAAAAAAAAAAAAAAAAAAAAAAAAAGGAGTGTTTAAAAAAAAGGGTGCAAGCAAGTGTTTGTTTATAATTAGTGTTCTCCCTTTTTTCAACTGGCGCAGTTTTTACAAAACCGTTTTGTTCTTACGGATAAAATTAAGAAACCCATACCTTTCTATCTCGCCTTTCAATTTTAATCAATATTTGTACAATGAGGAAATTGTACATCTCAAGTGGGGGAGAATAGAAATGATTGATTATAAAGTTTTTTGGTAGAAATATGTGCTAAAATTACCTAAATTTTAAATTTTTTTTATAGCACATACTTTTTTTCATTGGATTATTGAAGAACCCTTGACTCTTGACCATCGGTTTTTGCTATGGGATTGAATGCGACTAGTGGTGCGGTGATTGTAGACTTTAGAATCTATTTGTTTCATGTCTTTTTATTTACACCCGTTAAATGGTTTCTCATGTCTTATCCTACCCTTGGTCTAAGCGATTTTAGGTGAGGAAGCGAGCAATCATTGGTGTCTTGGCCGTAGCTCGTTAGTAATGGTAAAATAACCCCGTAAGCCTTTATGTTGTGTCAGCCCATTGCCTTTTAGAATAGCTGCATCTATAGACTCTAGTGGTGGAGATTAGTATCTTTGCCAAGCCTATGATAGAATACTTGTCATGGTGGCGGTTGGGTTATCACCCCAAAATAAAATGATTTATGAGAGAGTGTGATTTCAATTCCCTTTTCGTGAGGTGCTCAGTTAGGAATTTTCTAGCTTAGGTGATTTTTAAACTCATATCTTCCAATTAATCTTGGGAGATATCTTTTTAGAAATAATTTAAAAGGTCTACTTGACGGCAAGTAGAGTTTAAGTGGGGAGATATTTGATAACATCAAATTACCTAATATTTTACATATCAAATTCCCGTGTTTATTGCGTCATTTGTATTAATATGGTACTTAATTCGTTTATATTCGTTCGTAATTGCATTTCAGGATAAATGAGGTTGGAGGCGGAAAAAATGTGAGAAATGGCCAGGAATATATTGGAAAAGAAGGTTACGATAATGAAACATTTTATATGTAGTAACTCACTCGAGGGCCTATGAATTATTTGTCAAGGTTACTGGCATGCTTAATAATGTTACGGCATAAATACGTATCGAGAAGGATATGGTAACCAACTCTTAAAGGATTCGCTGCGTAATTATTATGAAGGCTACGACGTAACATGGCAATTTAGTTATGCCGTAAAAATAATTATGGAATGGATAAGTATATGCGGACGAATACTTACGGCGTAACCCGGTGATTTAGTTACGCCGTAATTAATTACTTGAGCGCGAAGGAGTTGAAGTCGAGGGCTAAGCGGTTAAAATGATATTAAGTTCTGATTAATTACATAAATGGTCACGCGTGGTTTGGTCATTTTTCACTTTCGGTCACTAAAGTTTTTTTAGTAGTTCGATCCTTGTGGTTTGCATATGTTCTGGGTTGGTCAAATCCGAATAAAATGACGAAAATGTCCTTCTTTTTAAAATCTTTTCACAATTAACTAACGACCGTTAGTATAAAGGACTAATGGTCGTTAGTTCTTTTCTCGTTTTATCCGTATTTACCGGCGTTTTAATTAGGTATTTACCGTTTTAGATGGTTTTATACCACATTTCGTCCGTTTTTACGTTTTTAAAATTAAAATTATTTGCGTTTTAGATCAGTATTTTCACGTTTGATCCGTTTTACACCTTTTCGATGTTTTACCGCGTATCCATTCCATTCCGTCCATCTTCATTCCGTTCCATTCCATTCCATTCCATTTCGATCCGTTCCGTCCATCCATTTTTCCGTTTCCATTCCGTTCCATCCATTTCCGTTCCATTCCATTCCATTCCATTCCATTCCGTTTTATTTCCATCCATTTTCCATTCCGTTTTAATATTCCCGTTTTTAAATTAATTCCGTTTTCTTCGTTTCGTTCCAGATGCATTCCGATCCATTTTATCCGTTCCATTCCGATCAGATTCCATTTCCATCCGTTTTTACATTCCGTCCGTTCCATTCCATTCCATTCCATTCATTCCGCTCCGTTTTTCCATTCCATTCCATTCCATTCCATTCCATTTTATCCATTCCATTCCATCGTATTCGTCCGTCCGTCCGGTTTACCGCACGTTTTAGATCGGCCACCGCGTTTCATCGTGTTGCGTTTTTTAGATGTTTTCCACGCTTTTGATGCGTTTTTACCACGTTCCGATGCGTATTTACACGATTTTGTCCGGTATTCATGACCAGCGTGTAAATATGGGCAACGATATCTGGCGTGCGCTGAAACGAAAAAGCTTAAGCCAGACAACGTCGCGACAACGTCGCTGAACAAACATATAAATGGCGATAAGCTGACAACGATGTGCGCGCGTGGTGGCGGTCGCATGGCACGATGCTGAAACAGCGATATTACCTGAAAACAGCGATATCACTGTAATGGCGTGTAAAACAACAACGATCTGCGCAAAACGATAAAAGCGGTTGGCGTCGCCGTAAATGAGCAGCGTGTAGCATGCTGATGAAAAAAAGTGCATGAACAACGTGAACAACGCGTCAAACCAGCTCGATCGAGATAAATCATTCTTTGAACCAACGGCTGAACAGCGTCTGATGAAAAGCGTAAAAATTAGCGACCGTTAGTCCTTTATACTAGCATTGCGTTAGTTGGAAAGATTTTAAAAAGATGGCAAGGACATTTTGGTCATTTTATTGGGATATGAATTTGGATGCGTAACATATACAAACCATAGTGGTGAACTAGTAAAAAAACTTTAGTGGTGAAGAAAAATGGCCAAACCACGATGACCATTTATGTAATTAACTCTTAAGTTTATTTATCACGGACCGAAAAATATAACATGCGATCGAGGGGACTAAATGTGACAATTCATATGAAGTTTAATTATGTCATAAGGACTTGTTATAATAATCTCAAGAATGATGAAATTTTGGCAAATTACATATCTTATAAGTATTACACTTATAATGGCATAAGGACTTTGAGTGAAATTCAGCGCTACTTGAGGGTGTAAACTGCGTACATGTCGATGATGTTTGGATCAACCAATCATATTGCTTCTTGAATTATAGTTACGTCGTAACTTTAATTACGCTGTAACCGAATCGGTAATTACGGCGTAACTTTGCTATTTCTTATATTACGGCGTAACTATTTATTATTAATAGTTATAAGTAAGCTACTGTAAGGTTCTGTAACTATGTCTGGGCCTATAAATACACTATTTCACCACTTTTCAGCATCTCTCTTCACCCCTCTCTTAGGGGTCGATTAGGGCACCACTCCAGAGCAATTTTCAGCAGTTCCAAGCCATCTTTCAAGGAAGAATTCACCTGCAATCATCATTATTATTAGTTCTACATCAAGTACTTTGTATCATACAATATGTTTATTTTAATTCATGTTTTATTCATCTTTGTTGGTATAATTTACTTTATGTTTGGCTAAGCACCTTTGGTGCTAGCCTAGTTATGATTCCTTGATTGTATTGTTTATGTTTTCATTCTTCTATTATTGTTTTTAGTGTATGCATGCATAGTTCGATGGTAGTCACCCTAGCTTCGGTAGTTTTGAAGTGCGGTCGTATCTAGTTGCTTAGGAGAATTGTAAAACCTGAAAATCTACAACATAGATAAAGACTAAAATACCCTTGGAATCAAATTTATAAAAATCGTAAAAGACATTTATATTCATTTAGCAGATTAAAACCTATCTTACAGTAATTAAAACTAAACTAATATGCGGTGATGCGATTATGTCTGACGAAGATTTAAGCGTCTTGCTAAAGTTGGGCGATTAGTTGGACCTTGTTTTTTTTATTTGGGGAAACCATTTGGGCTCGTTTCTTTTTGCCAAGAGAGTCCAAGAAGCCATATGGTGTGGGTTTGTGTGTTCGGTTGGACCAAGCGAAGCCCACCACTCCTCAAGACTAACCTAAAATGTAACTACCTATAAATATAACTCATTAACACAAGATTGAAACCCTAGTTTTGTTTGCCTCTTTCTTTTCTTTGCTCTCATTGTAGAACCTTACACCCCTTGGTGTGAGATTTTCTTCAACCAAGCTAAGGTATAACATGTTTTCGTCTTTCTTCGTTACACCTTACGTTAACCTTTATTGTATCATGTTTGTTTGATTGGAACTTGTTTCTTTTCCTTGTGTGAGCCGTATGAAACAACAAAAATAGCCAAGTAATGATTTGAACCTTATAAGTATTAAAGAGTATGTTCGCGTAATAAGTTCTATTGAATCGGATCTTAGTTAGGTCGAATACATGAGAACCGAACCACATACATGAGAACCGAACCACTTGTAATAATTCGGTTAAGATAAAAACATGGTAACTTGAATATGTAAAGTGCTAGAGAGCTAGGGTTTCGTAAAATATTAGCGAACCATATAAGAGTTTTTGAGCGTGTGTGTTTATTAAGTAAAGGTCATGTAAACCTAAACCTAGTTTGAAGTGTGAACTGAACCATGTGAATCGAAACCTATATGGATTGTGAACCTTGTACCTGCGTGTGTTTTATAAGTCAAGTGAGCTTGTAGATATGTAAGCGTAGTGCGTGGTCATACCTAGTCAAAGCTATGAAGTGCGTGTGTGTGTAAATGTGTATTTAATCCGAGTAATAAGTAACTTGTATGTCACATAAAATCATAAACGTGCATGGGAATGAAAGTTGAAGTATAACATATATATAAGTAGCATTATGGTTAAGACATGAAGGGTTAGGTTAAGTAGCAGTCATTAAAAGGCGTAACATGAAAAGTAAATGCATTTTAATGTGATATTAAAAGAAGGAGAAAACCCTAGAACATAACAAGAGTCGATTAGGGTTTGAAACTAAGAATATTAATTAGTTATTTCATGTGTGAGTTATGACGTTTAAACTATTTTCACATTTAACCCTAAACTTTAATAAGTGACATAATGAACCCTAATCTACGATATTAATTATAAAACACTTAAGTCTCATTTTATCATAAAATCTAAAGTATGAAGATCCTTTGAATACACTAAGTATAAATACCAAATGTTAAAAGATCATTTCGACGATTACGGAATCATAAATAACATGGGCGGCCAGTTAATGTGAATAGGTTACGTGAAGAAGGAGTAATCCTTTGCCTTCCGTATTTCTACTTTTGATCATTTGCTTTGGAATAAGATGCGGATATTACGACCTTTGGTAAGGTTCTTTTAGCGTTTCTTCGTTAGCTTTTCTATTAGGGTTTCTGAGCCTTTGCTATGAACCCATTCCGTTTTGTTTGATTTGCTTATCGAACTCGATTTACGAATTATGAAATATCGATTTTGAACTATATGATATGAAAACTCGATTTGAAAATATGAATAACCTTCGATAAAATGTGATCATTGTCGGTTATGACATTCTAATTTGACCTAAGATAGTTTGACACGAGCCAAATATTTCCGGTCATGGGGTTCCATGTCCGTATCGGTGATGCATTCGATATGACTCTAGGGCGGTAGAGTGATGTTACGCCCGCGTTCTGGATGGTGGAGCATATTTTGTATATGTAGGAAGGGCGTATGGATGCATCCTAGATCACATTATGTTATCTGTTATATGTTATCGATGATTGATCTTTGCGTGCATGCGTCCTTCATAACTACGGTAGGTCTCCCACAAATGTTGCCTTACGAGAAATGTTGCCTTACGAGAAATGTTGCCTTATGATAATATGATTATGATCGATATTTGTTTACGGGCTGGTGGTAGTTAACTATAAACTTTATTGATAATTGATTTATACTTTGAAAATGATTATTATTTTGCTATCTTTCGTTTATTATATTCATATTCGATATCGTTTAGTATTAAACTTTGCTTTCATATCTGATTCTTGGGCTTTTGAAGCTCGGCCGCACCTCTTTTTTTCTGGCGGGTATCTAAGCATTGGAGCTGAGTTTTGCTTTGGGATGAGTGCATGAGTGGACTTACCTTAGAGATTATTTAGCTTTGATCTTATGATGCCATTTAAGACTTGTTATTCGACTTTTTGTTAGAGAGTTATTTTTCACGGGACCTATGTATTGAAGTCGTTTTGACTTGATTTATTTTCGCATTTATGTTAAGATTTCTTTTGGATATTTATGTTTGCTTTGATATGACACCATTTTTTGTGATTCCTTTACCCGTCGGTTGGGCGTTCAATTTATGGCATCGAGCCAGGTTCTGACTTGTAGTGGGGACACGTGACATATGGACCCTAGGTTTTGAGACCCTTAGAGCTTAGGCTTTGACTTGTGAGGATTGGGTAGACTTTAGGTTTCCTTCTGCGAACTTCCATTTAAGTATCTCACTTTTGTTCATTTTGCTAATCGTTTGAATATCGTTCGGATGGTTCAAACTTCGTCATTACTATGATGTGTGATGGGGACGATGATATTCCTAACTTGGATCTTTGTGATTGCTAATGTGCTCAACACTCTTTTCTGGTCTTACTACACGAGGTGATGACCGCGGTGATCAACAACGTCCGGAATCAAAATGGTGCTTGGGTAGTGGTGGAGGTAATCAACCCGTCGGCATTCATACAGCTCGATCGTTTGGTAAGCTCAAGCCTCTTTCTTTTAACTATTTGCTACTCCCAGTAGAGGTGGATCACTCACATTGAAGGCGTTTGAAATCTTGGGTTGTGGAGATGAATTTAAGACCCGTTTGGCATTTAAGTTGGAGGTGATGCTTTGAATTGGTGGAAGGCACTCAAGCAGTGAGAGGAGGAGGAGATGCTTTTGCTATTACTTGTACTTGGTGAGTTTGGACTATCTTCTATAACCGTTACTTCCACGATCTTTGAGACGACAAAGGTATGAGAGGATTATCAAGAGAATCTACGGTTTGATCATGAGAACTCAAATGAGTACATGGGTAGGTTTATGAAATTTTGTAAGTTTTGTAGGAGCGAATCTTTGGAGATGGTAGGCGTCGAGGCTAAGCACTTCAGTGGGGATTGAAGAAGTGGGTGTTGGACCCGGCCTTAACGAAGTATGAAGATGTGTCGGCTGCAATAGCCAGCTTCGTAACATTGAGATCTTTCATGAGGGTTAGGGTTCCAACAAAGCATGTCGATGGTGTCGGAGTGGGTAGCCTTAAAGTAATGATTATAAAGGGAAACTCTGGCGGGAGTTATGATTGAGTCAAGTGGATAAGAGTTCTGATCGTGGGGTCGGTCGGGAAGGAAATGTTGACTCTGGCCACAGAGCGAATAGTCGAGATAAAGAGGCTGTAGGTAGAATGGAAATGATCGTCGAGAATCAAGGTAACAATAACGGCGTTACAATAAGGTTGATCGGCTCGAGGAACATATCGGTCGTGCCGGGGATCTTGCAATTGACAAAGGCGGTGAAGTTTTGCCTCCCCACCTATCGTACTACTTGTGGAAAGGCTCATCAGGGACCGTGTTTCAAGGCCATTTGGTGGATGTTTCTCTTGTGGTTCCTTACTACACAAGATCAAGGATTGCCCTAAGAAGAACCGTTGAGGAAACTACATCAAGCGCCACCTACTCTGGGCGTGTTTATGCTACTACTGGAATCAGCGGGGCGCCAGTACCATTACGGGCACTCTTTTCATGATGATTATTACGTCAGCTTTATTTGATACCCGGCTCCATTATATCTGTCACATTTGCTAGAAACTTAATATGAAGCCCAAACCGCTAACGAATCCTTATCGATTTGGCGCCTATGAAAAACCACATGGTCATTGATCGCATCACGTTAAGTGTCCTCTTACGTTTTGATGATCATTAAGCTCTGCAAATCTGTATCCTCTCGATATGGTCGACTTTGATATCATTCTAGGCATGGATTGGTTTGCTTATCATAGAGCTTCAATTGGCTTGCTATGAAACGATGATCTTTGGAGGCGTAAAACATCACGAATTTGTTTATTATGGTTCTCAACCTCTGAAATCTGTTAAGTTTATTTACGCTATGAAGCGCGGACCATGATTGCTCATGGGTGCCAAGGTTTTCGGCATCTGTTGGGACACATCTTTGGAGAGTCTAACATTGAAAATCTTTACATTGTTTCTTGCGAATTCACCGGCGTTTTCAGATGAACTTCGGGTATTCCCCAGCTAGAGAAGTTGAGTTTAGCATTGAGTTAATTCACGGTCTTTGAAGATTTTGAAGGCTCAGTATCGTATGGCACTGTAGAGCTGAAGGAGTTGAAGGAGCAGGCTACAAGAGATGATAGAGAATGGATTTATTGACCAGTGTTTCTCCATAGGGTGCACTGTTTTGTTTGTGAAGAAGAAGGATGGAAGTATCTCGCATGTATCGACTCTAGTGAACTCAACCGTATTACTATTAAGTAGTTATCCTCTTCCGTATGGATGATTTGTTTGATCAGCGCAGGGCGAAGTTCTTTTCTAAGATTGATCTAAGATGGTTATCATCGGCTTCGTGTGAGGAACAAGATGTTCCTAGACGTTGCGTGCCGAATATGGTCATTATGAATTTCTCGTTATGCCTTTGGTTTGACAAATCTTTTCTTTGTGTTTATGGACCTAATGAATGGAGTGTTTTCCATGAGTTCCTCGATAAGTTTGTTATCGTTTTCATCGACGACATTTTGGTTTACTCCAAGTACGAAGAGCATGAACAACATCTCAGGATAGTTTTGGAGATAGAGGAAGAAGAAGTTATGCATGTAATTTTTAGTCGTGAGTTTTGGTTAAGACAAGTGCGTTCCTTGGTCATATTGTATCTGTGATGGTATCACCATGGATCGTCTAAGGTTGAGGCTATCACTAAGTGGGGACCTACTGACGATGAGGTTAGGAGTTTTCTAGGACTTGGCAGTTTACTACCTGACGTTTTGTTGAAGGTTTCTCTCGTTTAGCTTTTCCCAACTTAAGCGATGAGAAAAGGAGAAAGTTTGTATGGGCGGACGAGCGAGAAGAGAGTTTTGAGGAGTTGAAAAGGAGATTGGTGTCGCTCTATTTTGACTCTTCCATCACGGATTACGGAGGATTTCAAATTTATAGTGATGCATCTAAGAAAAGATTAGGCTGTGTTTTGATGCAACATGGAAAGGTGATAGCTTACGCTTCAAGACAAATGAGTATGAGGAGAATTACCCAACTCATGACCTTGAGTTAAAATTTTGTGGTGTTAGCATTGAAGATCTGGAGACATTACTTGTATGGAGGCGTGTGATATTTTCACCCGTAGAAAGAGTCTCAAGTATATTTTTCCATTGAAGGAACTTAATGAGACAAAGAAGATGGTTAGAACTTCTTAAGGATTATGACACCAACATTGATTACCATCACGGTAAGGCTAACGTGATTCTTGGCGCTTAGCGGAAATGAGGCATTCTTGCAAAGTATTGAGATTGAACCTAGGATTATTCGTGACTTAGAGCGTTTGGATGTTGAGTTGTGTGTACGAGGTTTTGATGGATATTGGGCTAGTATGAAGGAGGAGTCAAACCTTATCTGCAAATTAAGCTTCGAGAAAGATGATGGTGGTGTGGGCCATAAGCATAAAAATGTTGAAGAAGAAAGGTGAGGCCGGAGTTTAAGGTTGATAATGACGGAATTGTATGCTATGAAGATAGACTCTGTGTTCCCAATGATTCGAACCTTGAGAAAGTTATGGCTGAAGCTCATAGTTCTCCTTTCACTATCCATCCTGGTTCTACCAAGATGTATAGGGATTTGAAATTGATACGGTGGAATGGCATGAAGCAAGATGTGGCGTTATTAGCCGAAGTGTATGATTTGTCGGCGAGGTTAAGATTGAACATCAAAGGGCTAGTGGGTATTTGCAACCATTGGATATTACGACATGGAAGTGGGATAAGATATCTATGGATTTTGTGGACTGTACCTCTTTCGGAAGAAGCATGATGCGATTTGGGTAGTTGTTGATCGACTAACCAAATGCTCATTCTTACTGTCGAGAAAGGATTATGGTATTGGTAGATTAGGAGGAAATTTTGGCAGAGATAGTTAGACTTCATGGTACTCCGGCATCTATTGTGTGAGGAGATCAGCGTTTTACTTCCGTTTACGGAAGGTTTGCAAAAAGCTTGGGGTACTTTCGACTTAATTTTAGTACTGCCTTTCATCCTCAAGCGGATGGTGGTGAGAGAGGACTATTCGGACCCTAGAGGACATGCTAAGGGCTTGTGCTTTAGAATGGGTAGCGGTGGGATGAATATTTGTGTTTAGTAGAGTTTGCATACAACAACGATTGACATGCTAGCATTAAGGCAACAGATTTGAACTTCTTTATGGAAGGAAATGTAGATCACCTACTTGTTGGGATGAAGTAGGTGAACGTTTAATGAAGGTCCGGAAATGATTGAGATCATTAATGAGAAAGTAGCTATTGCTAGAGAAAAGGCTGAGAAGGAGGCTAGGTCGTCGGAAAAGCTATCTTGATAAGCATCGTCGTGATTTAGAATTCGGGTTGGAGATCGAGTATTTTGAAAGTCTAGCCGTTTAGAGGTGTGAAGCGTTTTGGAATCAAGGGCAAGCTCAGTCCTCGATTCATCGGTACGTTTGAAATTTTGGCATTATAGGAGAAGTTTAATTATCGATTAGCACTTCCGCTGAGTTATCGCATGTTCATGATGTGTTCCATGTATCTCTCCTAAGGAGATACAACTATCATCCGTTACCGCGTTCTTATCCGTTTGATCAAATTCAGTCCGATATGTCTTTATCAGAAGAACCGGAAGCTATTTTAGATAGGCAAGAAAGAGTCATGAGAAATAAAGTCATTCCGTTCGTAAAGATTCTTTGGAAAAATCACCGGGCGTGAGGCTACACGGGAGACCGAAGAGTCGTCTTGACTAGTTATCCTCATTTCTTTGAATAGTTTGGTATGTTTTCATTTTCGTTTCGTTTCATTTCAATTTTTGGGCGAAATTTTTCTTTTAGAGAGGAAGAGTTGTAAAAACACGAAAATCTACAGCGTAGATAAAGACTAAAATACCCTTGGAATGAAAATTTATAAAATACGTAAAAGACATTTATATTCATTTCTTGAAATTAAAACCTAACTAGGTAATTAAAACTAAACTAATCATTATGCGTGATGCGATTATATGCTGACGAATTTAAGCGTCTTGCTAAAGTTGGGCGATTAGTTGGACCTTGTTTTGTTATTTGGGGAAACCGGGCTCGTTTCTTTTGCCAAGCGAGAGTCAAGAAGCCATATGGTGGGTTTGTGTGTTGGTTGGACCAAGCCGAAGCCCACACCACTCCTCAAGACTAACCTAAAATGTAACTACCTATAAATATAACTCATTAACACAAGATTGAAACCCTAGTTTTGTTTGCCTCTTTCTTTTCTTTGCTCTCATTCGGCCGAACCTTACACACCCTTGGTGTTAGAATTTCTTCAACCAAGCTAAGGTATAACATGTTTTCTCGTCTTTCTTTCGTTACACCTTACGTTAACCTTTATTGTATCATGTTTGTTTGGTCGACTTGTGTTTCTTTTCCTTGTGTAGGAGGTATGAAACAACAAAGAATAGCCGTAATGATTTGAACCTTATAAGTATTAAAGAGTATGTTACGTAATAAGTTCTATTGAATCGGATCTTAGTTAGGTCGAATACATGAGAACCGAACCACATACATGAGAACCGAACCACTTGTAATTAGTTAGGTTAAGATAAAAACATGGTAACGAATATGTAAAGTACGTGAGAGCTAGGGTTTCGCGTAAAACCTATTAGCCGAACCATATAAGAGTTTTGAACGTGTGTTTATTAAGTAAAGGTCATGTAAACCTAAACCTAGTTTGAAGTGTGAACCGAACCATGTGAATCGAAACCTAAATGTATTGTGAACCTTGTACTGCGTGTGTTTTATAAGTCAAGTGAGCTTGTAGATATGTAGCGTGAATGCGTGGTCATACCTAGTCTATAGATGCGTGTGTGTGTAAATGTGTATTTAATCCGAGTAATAAGTAACTTGTATGTCACATAAAATCATAAACGTGCATGGGAATGAAAGTTGAAATTATAACATATATATAAGTAGCATTATGGTTAAGACATGAAGGGTTAGGTTAGAAATAACGAGTCATTAAAAGGCGTAACATGAAAGTAAATGCATTTTAATGTGATATTAAAAGAAGAGAAAACCTAGAACATAGCGAGAGTCGATTAGGGTTTGAAACTAAAGTATTAATTAGTTATTTCATGTGTGAGTTATGGCGTTTAAACTATTTTCACATTTAACCCTAAACTTTAATAAATGACATAATGAACCTAATCTACGATATTAATTATAAAACACTTAAGTCTCATTTTATCATAAAATCTTAAAGTATGAAGATCCTTGAATACACTAAGTATAAATACCAAATATTAAAAGATCATTTGGCGATTATGGAATCATAAATAACATGGACGACCGTTAATGTGAATAGGTTCCGTGAAGAAGGAGTAATCCTTTGCCAGTATTTCTACTTTTGATCATTTGCTTTGGAATAAGGTGAATATTACGACCTTTTGATAAGAGTTCTTTTAACGTTTCTTTGTTAGCTTTTCTATTAGGGTTTCTGAGAGCCTTTGCTATGAACCCATTCCGTTTTGTTTGAATTTGCTTATCGAACTCGATTTACGAATTATGAAATATCGATTTTGAACTATATGATATGAAAACTCGATTTTGAAAATATGAATAACCTTCGATAAAATGTGATCACGTATGGATTATGACATTCTAATTTGACCTAAGATAGTTTGACACCCGAGCCAAATATTTCCTTTGGTCATGGGGGTTCCATGTCGTGTATGGTGATGCTACGATATGACTCTAGAGGCGATGAAGTGATGTTACGCCCACGTTCTGGATGGTGGAGCATATTTTGTATATGTAGGAAGGAAGGCGATGGATGCATCCTAGATCATTATCACATTATCTGTTATATGTTATCGATGATTGATCTTGCGTGCATACCGGTCCTTCATAACTTTCTGAGGTCTCCCTACAAATGTTGCCTTACGAGAAATGTTTCCTTACGAGAAATGTTGCCTTATGAGAATATGATTATGATCGATATTTGTTTACGGGCTCGTGGTAGTTAACTATAAACTTTATTCGATAATTCTGATTTATACTTTGAAAATGATTATTATTTTGCTATCTTTCGTTTATTATATTCATATTGATGTCGTTTAGTATTAAGCTTTGCTTTCATATCACATTCCTTGGGCTTTTAAGCTTCGGCCGCGCTTTCTTTTCTTCATGGCGGGTATCTAAGCATTGGAAGGTGGGTTTCTTTGGGATGAGTGCATGAGTGGACTTACCTTAGAGATTATTTAGCTTTGATCTTATGATGCCATTTAAGACTTGTTATTTCGGACTTTTGTTAGAGTTATTTTTCATTTGGGACCTATGTATTGAAGTCGTTTTGACTTGAATTATTCTGCATTTATGTTAAGATTTCTTTTGGATATTTATGTTTGCTTTGATATGACACCATTACTTGTGATTCCTTTACCCTTGTCGGGGCGTTACAATTTATGGCATCGAGCCAGTTTCGACTTGTAGTCGGGACACGTGACATATGGACCCTAGGTTTTGAGACCCTTAGAGCTTAGGCTTTACACTGTGAGGATTGGGTAGACTTTAGGTTTCCTTCTGAACTTCCATTTAAGTATCTCACTTTTGTTCATTTTGCTAATCGTTTGAATATCGTTGGATGGTTCAAACTTCGTCGTCTAACGGTTGTAGCTTGATGGGGCGATGATATTCCTAACTTGGATCTTGCGGTTGCTAATGTGCTCAACACTCTTTTGGTCTTACTACACACGAGGTGATGACCGCGTGATCAACAACATTCAGAATCAAAATGGTGCTTCGGGTAGTGGTGGAGGTAATCAACCCGTCGGCATTCACACTTGGCTCGATCGTTTCGGTAAGCTCAAGCCTCTTTCTTTCTGCTGTACTACTCCCACTTGAGGCGAGGGCGGATCTCACATTGTTTGTTTGAAGTCTTGGGTTGTGGAGATGAATTTAAGACGTTTGGCGCATTTAAGTTGGAGGGTGATGCTTTGAATTGGTGGAAGGCACTCCAAGCAGTGAGGAGGAGATGCTTTTGCTATTACTTGTACTTGGTGAGTTTGGGACTATCTTCTATAGTTACTTCCACGATCTTTGAGCGACAAGGTATGAGAGAGATTATCAAGGAATCTACCAGTTTGATCATGAGAACTCCAATGAGTACATAGGTAGGTTTATGAGGCGTAGGTTTTGTGGGAGCGAATCTTTGGAGATGGTAGTCGGGCTAAGCACTTCAAGTGGGGATTGAAGAAGTGGGTGTTGGCCAGGCCCTTAACGATATG
This sequence comes from Chrysanthemum makinoi, assembly GCA_910596185.1. Classification (NCBI taxonomy): domain Eukaryota; kingdom Viridiplantae; phylum Streptophyta; class Magnoliopsida; order Asterales; family Asteraceae; genus Chrysanthemum; species Chrysanthemum makinoi. The sequence goes on along the minus strand of OU343217.1, from coordinate 1,110,028 downwards.
AAGAATGTGTGACCTCTGTGGCGACTTCGTAACATTGAGATCTTTCATGAGGTTCGGGTTCCAACAAAGCGCGATGGTGATCGGATTCAAGGTAGGGCCTTAAAGTAATGATTATAAGGAAACTCTGAGTTATGATTGAGGAGTCAAGTGGATAAGAGTTACGATCGGTGAGTCGGTCGGGAAAGGAATGTTGACTCTAAGCCCTGAGGCGAAGTCGGGATAATGGTAAGAATGGAAATGATGCGTCCAATCAAGGTAACAATAACCAAGCGTTACAATAAGGTTCGGTCATTTCGAGGAACATATCGGTCGTGCCGAGGATCTTACGGTGACAAGGGCGGTTGAAGTTTTGCCTCCCCACCTATCTGTACTACTTGTGGAAAGGCTCATCCGGGACCGTGTTTCAAGGCAGCGGTGGATGTTTCTCTTGTGGTTCCACTACTCACAAGATCAAGGATTGCCTAAGAAGAAGAACGGTGATTCGGAAACTACATCAAGCCGCCACCTACTCACGGGCGTGTTTATGCTACTACTTCGGAATCAGCGGGCGCGCCGAATACCATTCGGGCACTCTTTTCGTGATGATTATTACGTCTTAGCTTTATTTGATACCGGTCTACACAGCAATTATATACGTCACATTTGCTAGAAACTTAATATGAAGCCCAAACCTACTTGAATCACTTATCGATTTGGCCTATGAAAAACCACATGGTCATTGATCATAAATACGTTAAGTGTCCTCCGTTTTGATGATGCGTATTACATTCTGCAATCATATCCTCTCGATATAGTCGACTTTGATATCATTCTAGGCATGGATTGGTTGGCTTATCATAGAGCTTCAATTGTAGCTATGCTAGAGCGGTGATCTTTGGAGGCGTAAAACATCTGAATTTGTTTATTATGGTTCTCAACCTCTGAAAATGTTAAGTTTATTTACGCTGAAGGCCGGACCATGATTGCTCATGGGTGCCAAGGTTTTTACGGCATCGTTAGGGCACATCTTTGGAGAGTCTAACATTGAAAATCTTTACATTGTTGCGAATTCGACGTTTTTCAGATGAACTTCCGGTATTCCCCAGCTAGAAGTTGAGTTTAGCATTGAGTTAATTCACAGTCTTTGAACCGATTTTGAAGGCTCTCGTATGCGTATGGCACTGAAGGCTGAAGGAGTTGAAGGAGCGGCTACAAGAGATGATAGAGAATGGATTTATTGACCAGGTGTTTCTCAGCAAGTTGCACTGTTTGTTGTTTGAAGAAGAAGGATGGAAGTATCGCCTATGTATGCGACTACTGTGAACTCAACCGTATTACTTTGTGTAGTTATCCTCTTCGTATGGATGATTTGTTTGATCAGCTGCAAAGGGCGAAGTTCTTTTCTAAGATTGATCTAAGATCGGTTATCATCCTCGTGTGTGAGGAACAAGATGTTCCTAAGACGTTTCGTACCGGATATGGTCATTATGAATTTCTCGTTATGCCTTCGGTTTGACAAATCTTTCTTTGTGTTTATGGACCTAATGAATCGTGTTTTCCATGAGTTCCTCGACAAGTTTGTTATTGTTTTCACCGACGACATTTTGGTTTTACTCCAAGTGCAGAAGAAGGCATGAACAACATCTCGGATAGTTTTGGAATGAGGAAGAAGAAGTTATGCGCCCGAATTTTGATGCGGTTTTGGTTGGAGCAGATGGCGTTTCACGGTGCGTGGTAGTATGCTGGCGTGGTATCGAATTGGATCCGGTCTAGGTTGATATAAATCTTGATCTCATCTTGATGAATTACTCTTACGGAGATTCTCATTGCTCGTCCAGCTTCCTGTGCCGATTAATGGGAAGGTGCCTATTCAGGCGAGGTATGGGGTTGAAATGACAAAATGGTTGTATTGGCATTGATCTGGTGTATGGAGGTGATATTTTCACCAAGCCAGTAAGAGTCTCAAGTATATTTTCATTCAGAAGGAACTTAACATGAGACAAAGAAGATGGTTAGAACTTCTTAAGGAGTATGACACCAACATTGATACCATCACAGTAAGGCTAGCGTGAGTTCTTGTGGCATAGCGAATCGGGCATTCTTGCAAGTATTGAGATTGAACCTAGGATTATTCGTGACTTAGAGCGTTTGGATGTTGAGTTGTGTGTACGAGGTTTTGATGGATATTGGGCTAGTATGAAGGAGGAGTCAAACCTTATCTCTGCAAATTAAGGAAGCTTCAGAAAGAGATGATGGTGAGCTGTTGGCCATAGCGCAAAATGTTGAAGAAGGTAAGCGAGGAGTTTAAGGTTGATAATGGCGAATTGTATGGTATGAAGATAGACTCTGTGTTCCCAGATGATTGGTGCTTAGAAAGTTATGGTGAAGCTCATAGTTCTCCTTTCACTTATCCATCTGGTTTTACCAAGATGTATAGGGATTTGAAACGATATACGGTGGAATGGCATGAAGCAAGATGTGGCGGCGTTTGTGTCGAAGTGTATGATTTGTCGTGAGGTTAAGATTGAACATCAAGGGGCTAGTGGACTGTGCAACCATTGGATATTACGACATGGAGTGGGATAAGATATCTATGGATTTTGTGGTTGGACTACCTCTTACTTCGGAAGAAGCATGATCGATTTGGGTAGTTGTTGATCGACTAACCAAATGCTCATTACTGTCGAGAAAGGGATTATGGTATTGGTAGATTGGAAATTTTTTACAAGAGATAGTTAGACTTCATGGTACTCCGGCATCTATTGTGTCCGGCAGAGATCGCGTTTTACTTCCGTTTACGGAAAGGTTTGCAAAAGCTTGGGGTACTTTCGACTTAATTTTAGTACACCTTTCATCCTCGAACGGATGGTCGGTCGGAGAGGACTATTCGAGACCCTAGAGGACATGCTAGGGCTTGTGCTTTAGAATGGGTGGCATTTGGGATGAATATTTGTGTTTAGTAGAGTTTGCATACAACAACAGTTGACATGCTAGCATTAAGGCAACACCGTTTGAACTTCTTTATGGAAGGAAATGTAGATCACCTACTTGTTGGGATGAAGTAGGTGAGCGTTTAAGTCAGGAAATGATTGAGATCGGTAATGAGAAAGTAGCTATTGCTAGAAAATTTGAAGGAGGCTAGGTCTCGTCAGGAAAAGCTATCTTGATAAGCATCGTCGTGATTTAAATTTGGGGTTGGAGATGGTATTTTTTTTGAAAGTCGCCCGTTTAGAGGTGTGAAGCGTTTTGGAATCAAGGGCAAGCTCAGTCCTCGATTCATCGGTACGTTTGAAATTTTGGAGCGATATAGGAGAAGTTTATTATCGATTAGCACTTCGCTGAGTTATCGCATGTTCATGATGTTTTCCATGTATCTCTAAGGGGATACAACTATCATCAGATTACCGTTGCTTCTTATCCGTTTGATCAAATTCAGTCCGATATGTCTTTATCTGAAGATCCGGAAGCTATTTTAGATAGGCAAGAAAGAGTCATGAGAAATAAAGTCATTCCGTTTGTTAAGATTCTTTGGAAAAATCACCCGGGCGTGAGGCTACGGAGACGAAAAGTCGATCTTGAGCTAGTTATCCTCATTTCTTTGAATAGTTTGGTATGTTTTCATTTACGTTAGTTTCATTTCAATTTTTGAGGGCGAAAATTTTTCTTTTAGAGGGGAAGAGTTGTAAAACACGAAAATCTACAGCGTAGATAAAGACTAAAATACCCTTGGAATCAAATTTATAAAATCACGTAAAGACATTTATATTATTCATTTAGCGAAATTAAAAACCTAACTACAGTAATTAAAACTAAACTAATCGTGTATGCGTGATCGATTATGCGGCGAAGATTTAAGCGTCTTGCTAAAGTTGGGCGATTAGTTGGACCTTGTTTTTCGTTATTTGGAAACCACTTGGGCTCGTTTCTTTTTGCCAAGCCGAGAGTCAAAAATATGATGGGTGGGTTTGTGTGTTGGTTGGACCAAGCGAAGCCAACACCCTCCTCAGACTAACCTAAAATGTAACTACCTATAAATATAACTCATTAACACAAGATTGAAACCCTAGTTTTGTTTGCCTCTTTCTTTTCTTTTGCTCATTAAATTGAACCTTACACACCTTGGTGTGAGATTTTAACTTCAACCAAGCTAAGGTATAACATGTTTTCTCGTCTTTCTTTCGTTACACCTTACGTTAACCTTTATTGTATCATGTTTGTTTTGTTTACGACTTGTGTTTCTTTCGCTTGTAGTAGTATGAAACAACAAAGAAAACCGTAATGATTTGAACCTTATAAGTATTAAAGTATGTTACGTAATAAGTGCTATTGAATGGGATCTTAGTTAGGTGAATACATGAGAACCGAACCACATGACAGAGAACGAACCACTTGTAATTAATTCGGTTAAGATAAAAATGGTAGAACTAATATGTAAAGAATGCGTAGAGAGCTAGGGTTTTGCGTAAAACCTATTAGCCAAACCATATAAGAGTTTTTGAACGTGTGTTTATTAAGTAAGGTCATGTTAACCTAAACCTAGTTTGAAGTGTGAAGCAGAACCATGTGAATGCCGAAACCTAAATGGATTGTGAACCTTGTACTACGTGTGTTTATAAGTCAAGTGAGCTTGTAGATGTATATAATAGTACGTGGTCATACCTAGTCAAAACTATGAGTGCGTGTGTGTGTAAATGTGTATTTAATCTGAGTAATAAGTAACTTGTATGTCACATAAAATCATAAACGTGCATGGGAATGAAAGTTGAAATTATAACATATATATAAGTAGCATTATGGTTAAGACATGAAGGGTTAGGTTAGAATGAGCAGTCATTAAAAGGCGTAACATGAAAAGTAAATGCATTTTAATGTGATATTAAAGAAGGAGAAAACACTAGAACATAACGAGAGTGATTAGGGTTTGAAACTAAGAGTATTAATTAGATTATTTCATGTGTGAGTTATAGCGTTTAAACTATTTTCACATTTAACCCTAAACTTTAATAAGTGACATAATGAACCCTAATCTACGATATTAATTATAAAACACTTAAGTCTCATTTTATCATAAAATCTAAAGTATGAAGATCTTGAATACACTAAGTATAAATACCAAATATTAAAAGATCATTTTAACGATTATGGAATCATAAATAACATGGATAGTTAATGTGAATAGGTTGTGAAGAAGGAGTAATCCTTTGCCGTATTTCTACTTTTGATCATTTGCTTTGGAATAAGATACAGATATTGACCTTTTGATAAAGTTCTTTTCGCGTTTCTTTCGTTAGCTTTTCTATTAGGGTTTCACGAGCCTTTGCTATGAACCCATTCCGTTTTGTTTTGAAATTTTGCTTATCACGAACTCACGATTTAGAATTATGAAATATCGATTTTGAACTATATGATATGAAAACTTCGATTTTGAAAATATGAATAACCTTCGATAAAATGTGATACGTGTTAGTTATGACATTCTAATTTGACCTAAGATAGTTTGACACCCGAGCCAAATATTTCACTAGTCATAGGGTTCCATGTCAGTATCAGTGATGCACTTACGATATGACTCTAGAGCATTAAGTGATGTTACGCCCGCGTTCTGGATGGTGGAGCATATTTTGTATATGTAGGAAGGAGCGTATGGATGCATCCTAGATGCGTTATCTGATATGTTATATGTTATCACGATGATTGATCTGCATGCCGTCCTATGCGCGCTTTCCTTTCTGGTGAGTCTCCCTGAAATGTGATTGCCTTTACGAAATGTTGCCTTACGAGAAATGTTGCCCGCGAGAATATGGTTATGATGGATATTTGTTTTAAGATGACATGTAGTTAACTATAAACTTTATTAGATAATTAGGATTTATACTTTGAAAATGATTATGATTTTGCTATCTTCCGTTTATTATATTCATATTAGATGTCGTTT